>JACTOM010000891.1:3457162-3685971 GCA_015832385.1 Elymnias hypermnestra
TTTTTTTTTATTGCTGACAGATTAGCGCTTGACTGTGATCTCACCTGATGGTAAGTGATGATACAGTCTAAGATGGAAGCGCGCTAATCTGTTAAGAGGCGATATACCCCTTACACGGTTTCTACACAGCATCGTACCGGAACACAAATTTCTTTGTTTGGCGGTACGTTTTTGCTGGTAGGGTGGTAACTAGCCACGGCCGAAGCCTCCCACTAGTCCATACTCCGACAAATTAGAAAATACACTTTCCTAAATTCATCCTACCGGGGATCGAACCCGGGACCTCCGCTAGCAAAGCGAATACTCGCACCACTGCGCCAGCGAGGCCGTCAAATATATTTCATTTTATGCAATATATTTCACAATTATATAAAAAAAGAATTTTATATTCACTGTAACTTCATATTAACAGATTGGCAATTTAAAAGCAAGATACGTAAAGGGAGAGTCGGATTTGAAATATAATCATGGATAACAAAGTGTTTACCTGGCAAGAGCTAATTTACCTCCAAATTCGTAACGTCTGATGAAAATTTTAGTTGGTATAAACATTTGAATTGGGTCGATCGCGCCACTCTATCGCTTATTCCGCGGCCTCGATTGCACGCTTAGATCAGGCGGAATGAGACATGTTATTTCAATCATCGTTTTATAATACATTATCACGTCAAAATCTCCTAGGAGTCCAGACTCCACTTTCACGAGACTTTCATTTCTATTTGACTGAGAATATCATCCTTATTTAATTACGGCTATAATATTATTTTAATGAAATTTTTCTAAACTACTAAGCCATGGATACTATCGTGTTTAAACATAAACCCAACATGCTGCTCTATTACGCCACAGAGCAACGTGTTGCGTGCTGACGCAGGGTCTATATATCATATATATGCCTATTTATGTGCTCTAAATTGGAGGGTAGCCTTTAATGTTTTAATTCTAGAAGCAATATAAATTTTAAGAGATTTTTAGCAACATTCCTCATATCTGATACATACATAGCATCACGTCTCTTTCCAATAGGAGTAGGTAGATACCACGTCCTTCCACTTGCCACGATCCTTGCGTATGTCCTTCGCTTCTTCATTCTCATTAAACCTTTCATACAAGTTCGTCGGTTTAGAGTTCTCTTGACCTGGCCCTTATTTAAAATGTCCTGGATTTGGTCTAGGAACGTTCGCTTTGGTCTTCCCCTTCCAACTTTCGCATTCACTTTTGACTCATAAATCCTTTTTGTCAGTCTCCTTTCATTCATTCTCTCTACGTGCCCATACCATCTAAGCATGCGTTTCTCAATTTTAGTCACTACATCTTCTTTTCTATCATCTATTTCTTTCTTTGTCACGCATTTTTAATCTACTCATACTTCTCAACGCTCTCACTACTACATGTCTCGGCATTGAATAATCACGGATTAATTATTTAACGAATTAACAGTACTATATAATACAGTTGTGTTAAATTTCAAACGTTTATGTCAATACAATATAAACACAAAAACAAATATTTATCTATTTATAATAATATTCGATATCACTCTTTCTAGTCATATCCACGTTATGCCAATATTCGCTCCTTTATTTATATCTTTGTAATTGGATTAAACGATTCTTTCTGTTATTGTTTCCCGCCGTTTATTGTTTCTACTTTTTTTTGGTTGTCTGTGCGCTAATAAGCTTTAATGTCTTTCAATATTTCATCTTGATAAGGTTCCATTTACAGATTTTAAAATGACAGGGTTCGGACTCTTGGTTCACCTTTCTTTATCATAAAATCCTTATAACTATTCTCCTGATTAACTTGGATTCAGGCACATCTATTCCTTTCGCGACGTAGATTCTTAATAGCGACGGACTTTTCCATCTTTCTACGAAAACTACGGGGAACGTCGGATGAATAGCTGGTAAATTATATATTGTACCTATTACGTTGCCTCTGCATGAATTAATCCGAAATAGCTTTATATGAACAATTCGATCCGATAAATAATAGATTTCTCTATATTGACTATTTAGAAACTATAATACAATATTTAAAACAGCTGAACCGTATTTGATGGTTTATTGGTGTGTTCAGCAGAGGCGACTCTAATTCACATAGTGCCTAACTCCAATCATTATTCAACCAACCTCTAAAAGCACAGGTCCATTGAAAGTGCCGCGGTCGGCGCCTTGTGACACTTCTGCGCCCGTGTGCAACACACATCCCTAACAAACACAAGTTCGGATGGTTTAAGGAATCATTTATATTGAAGACAGCTTACATTTAACTGCCTCGTTGGTCTAGTTGTTAGCATGTTCAGGTACAAAGATGAGGTCCTGGGTTCGAGTCCCGGGTCGGGCCAATTAAACAATCGATATTGAGTTTTCTATTAAGATATTCTTAATATTAGGGCCAAATTGCTCCATGCCTCGGAATCGTGTCGGAACGGAATCGGATGCACTTGTGTACTATGACTGCCAATCAGCGGTGGATTAGCGTGGTGGGTTTATGGTCTAAATTGAGTGAGGAGGCCTGTGCCCAGCAGTGAATGTTAATGGGCTGCTATCATAATCAGTCGTACATTATTAAAAAGTGTTTTTAAAAGCCTACACGAGTAAATAATTTCTCAATTTAAATATAATTACTGTGTTATGTTTTCTGTATTCATATAGATAAAGTGTTATTCTCTCCCATTCTTTTTATATTTAATTTATGAATGACATATAGTCTATGAACTAAGGCTAATCCCTAATTTGACACACTGAATTACATTTTGTAGCACACTTGCATACATTACTCGCATTCATTTATCGATCAACGTATGCATATAAATCATTCGGTGTGACGATCAATCAATCCTTGGATCGTATCAATCGATTTATCCCATTCGATTAACTCGATTAGAGTGAACAATTTTACGGTGCAAAACAATTTGTATGGACTTATGAATACCGTAGTTCAATAAACATATACAAATACAATTTGACTGTTTATTTGCATTTATTACTTTTATATTAAATTGAGACTTTTATGGTGGCTCGCGTCATCTGTTTCATAGGCATCATGAATCCAGTGTGGTTTTTTAATATTCTTTGATTAATTTATTAAAGATTGCTCTCAAAATGACACCTAACGCTACACAACAAGACCCATTCATATGTATGTCGTAACAGTGTTTCAATAAAAATCAGTAATCGCTTTCGCATTGTCTACTGCACCCACGCCGGCTCCAGATAAATTATTAATAGTGAATTTGTAATGATGTATAGATTAAGAGTATTAATTTTAGATTTGAAGCTTATTATGCCTATTATATTACTAGTTGAATTTCTTCTGTGTAGTCCTTGTGTTTAAAGTAAGGGCCCATCTATTTGATTATAAAACTGCTTATATAACTGAGTTGATAACTGAACTCATATTTAACGATCTCATTCATAACTACAGGATAGCACGGATCATAGCTTGAAGGAAATACGACAGACCAAACAGAAAATAACCATAACCATACATAACAGAAAATAACCAAAAAAGAAAAATACCCATAGACCTAAAGGTGTAAAGACACCTCTCGATTTAAGAAAAAGCGTTCGTGTGTCAGGGTATACACGTGGAGGAAGTGAAACTTCTTTGGCTTGTATTGTACTAAATTATTTAATATAAGATATTATTAATAGATTCATATTCATAGATTTTAAACATGATTCATTTAAAATTAGTACAGTTTGTTTCTGGAGTGAGTGACCGCAATGGATAAGCTTCATCAATTTATTCTATTAAAGCACAAACAAAAAAGCACTTCCTCAAAAATTTCATCACGTTGTGATAGACCTCGACTGTCATTTACACTTGTAGTAATCTAATTTAATTTATTTACTTAGTTTATCTTGTATTGACACATCTTTTTTTGAAGTAAAATTTCTGATCATCAAACTAAAAGTGTGATCGTTAGTTAATGAAGGTAGAAAGATAAAGATTTGTGTTTTACTTCAGTCGTTTGCTCTAGAGCACACTTGTATTTTTGTTTATCATGCATGCACTTTTAATTTTATCATATCTTTTATTATTTTTATTAGTGTCATAAGCTTTATAAAAAGTAAGTAAGGTAAGTAGCAGCCCATTAATGTCCCACTGCTAGGTACAGGCCTCCTCACTCATATGAGAGAGGGTTTCTAGAGCATAGACCCATCACGCTGCTCCACTGCGGATTGGCAGGCATAGTACTCAAGTGCATTCCCTATTCCTTCACTCTCATAGTCCGATGTGACGGTAATCCGACACAACCTGAGAGAAATCGGGTGCAGGACCGACGGCTTAACGTGGATCACACCTCCAACTTCCCAACTTCGGGCAAATATTGAGAAAATCTTAATAGAAAACTCAATATTCATTTTTGTTTTGGCCCGACCCGGGACTCGAACCCAGGACCTCATGTCTGTAGTCGAACATGGTAAGTCAAGCTTTATATTATTGTTATTATTATGACCACCGGTTTTAACGTTTCAAAAAAAATATTTTTAAGCCATAGTTTGTACTTACTATTTGCATTACTTTTTATTTCTATAATTTTGTAGCACTCTACACCTACCAACCACTTTTCTTATACCAAAAAGCTTGGCTAATTTTAATCCAGCTGTTTGTGCAATAAATATTATAAATCAAATTGTTTTATCTTCATCTTATACAGAACTATTTACTCGTAAGTAATTAAGTGTCTTTGAATAAAATGAAGACCTAGGAGACAATAGTAACACATACGTATCTCGCATAACACGTAATGTTTCCTTACCGTACCATAAGAAACTTTACTTCAAAAAACGAACAGAAATTGACAGGAAATTTATTTTAGATTAATCCTATAAATATCTTAATCTTTGTCACAGTCTGGCTTAACTGTTTCAGTGACTTCTATAACGCACTTAGTCATACCATAACAATGGCAGTACAGTGCACCACACATGGGATTTACTGTTATACTAATACAACCTTTAAAGATATCCTTATAGAGAGTGCTGTGACGTCGCCCTATGTAAACCGGCATGCTCGCTGTTATCGACGATATATTTGCATAATTCGACACGAGTAGTAGGTTTGCATAATGAAATATGGAATATTCATTCAGTAATAGGTATAGGAACATTTAACAGAACAATATAACCTAATAACATACCTATGTTTGTATATATACAGCTAGCTGTGTTGGTGTCACCAGCGTAGTTCCTTATACCGTTAAAAATAATTGTGAAATCCAGATCGAATTTAAAATCATCTGAACACAAAATATTTCATTAAGAAAAATCCTGTCATTTAGAAGTTCAGTCAAATAGCACTCACTCATTTAACGCGCGACCTTCGAAAGTAATCAATGGACTTCAAATTTAGTAAAGTGATTTGAGATGTAGACATTTACAAAGAATTCATTTTCCCTTTCATTTTAGATACAGTTTTATTTCGTTATAATTAGTCGTGAGGAAACATGGACGTAGAAATGTCTAATTGGAGGCAATGCTGAGTTGGATCAATGCTTCATAATCACTCTCTTCTATGAGTAAGAAAGCCTATTTTTTATTGCAAATTTAAAACGTTATTTTCTACATTGTACTCTATTATAAATGTTATACTAAATACCTCTTCTTATGTTAGAGATAAATTTATGCTAGAGGAATGGTGTTATCATGACCACTATTATGACACCAAGAGATATCAAAGTCGATAAAATCATTGTAAGATAACATAGTTAATGAATGGAATTTATGCAAGAGGAATGGTGTTGTCATGGCTACTATAATAACACCAAGAGATATCAAAGTCACTAAAATGATTGTAAAATAACATACTTAATGAATGGAATTTATACAAGAGGAATGGTGTTGTCATGACCACTATAATAACCCCAAGAGATATCAAAGTCACTAAAATTATTGTAGGAAGACATAGTTAATGAATGGAATTTATGCAAGAGGAATGGTGTTGTCATGATCACTATAATAACACCAAGAGATATCAAAGTCGCTAAAATTATTGTAGGATAACATAGTTAATGAATGGAATTTATGCAGAAGGAATGTTGTTGTCAGGACCACTATTATAACACCAAGAGATATCAAAGTCACTAAAATTATTGTAGGATACCATAGTTAATGAATGGAATTTATGCAGGAGGAATGGTGTTGTTATGAACACTATAATAAGACTAAGAGATATCAAAGTCGCTAAAATCATTGTAATATAACAAAGTTAATGAATGGAATTTATGCAAGAGGAATGGTGTTGTCAGGATCATAGTAACACCAATGGATATCAAAGTCGCTAAAAGCATTATAAGGTAAAGTAATTAATGAATGGCTCTTACCTAATCTAATAATAAGAAAACATAGATCACAAATAACAAGGTATTTTCAAAAGAATGCCTCGAAGTTGTAAACATAATCATATAAAATTGTTACTCAAGACTTATAGAGCAATCAATACATAACTTCAACGATGACAACGATCCCACCCTATCTTGAGCATCGATCTGTAGTTCCCCATAAGTGACCATAATAAATAAATATTTTTTCTATTATACAAAAGTATCTATACATTCCGATTTTATTTATGAGGTTTGTTGCTAACAAATCATAGGCTTTGTGCCTTCGGTGCGATTGTGCTGGAACCGACGAAGTGTTAAGATTTATGCCACTGTTCTGTTCTACTACGACAACATGGATACGGACACTGGAAGTGACTTTATAATATTTACTTTTATGTTTTCACTTTAGGCCTGCCAATCCGCAGTGGAGCAGCGTGGTGGATCTATGCTCATATGAGGGAGGAGGCCTGTGCCCAGCAGTGGGACGTTAATGGGCTGCTACTTACTTTCACTTTAGTACGATTTGTAAACATAAGTTATTCCAATTCTTTTACCGAATGGTATAACTGAAAATCTCCACGACAATTACTAATTCTTTCAACTATAAAGAAGGCTTTCTCCGGATTTTGTTAATATATATTTCTACTCATGTAGAATCCCTGTATTGACTTTTGGTATACCTATTTTGTTTTTGTGGAAATAATTTCATAAAATAGTGGTAATTTGAATCAAATTCATTCACGAATTAAGTAACAATCTACCATGAGATAGTAGCAGCGATATTTACTTTAATACTGTATTATTAATTATGTAAAATATAAATTATCTATTGCCCGATAAATACGCTACAAACTTTGACTGTCGGCAATAAAAAAATCTTGTATAGTTTTATAAAACTACATTGCAAGTGAAACTTTGTTGCGAACCATAGGCACCACCATATTGACCTTGGCAGCTCTGCCGAGCGCAGTTTTGAAGTGAGGCTTATTCAGACGCATGAGGGTAAATGTTTTACGGATGAAATCCGTAATTAGCGCCGTGAAGATGTGCAGCGTTTTTAATGCTAAATCGTTTGAAGGTTAGGTAGTTTTTAATTTACAAATAACATGTAGCATTATAATTTGCCACTCGTCATTTAATAGACTATTTTTCAAAAAATATAAAAAAATATTTGATAAATTCTTTTTACTAATTTTTAAATTCAAAAACAAAATTTAGTTAATAATTTCTAATATTGACAAATACTTGTGTTTTTATTTACAATTCGTCATTTGAGATATCAATAAATTATTTGTAACAATATCTGACTGTTTTAATATTTTAATGACAATTAAATTCCTAACATATCTTCCTTTTTCCCTCCCTCTAAGTCTCGGAAATCTAAAGTTTTAGATTTGTATAAACAAGATGATGGTGTCTCTAAAGGCCAGACTGGCTGTGCTTGCAGGAGAGTTGGTGCCAACACTTTTGTATGGTAGTGAAAGTTGGGTATGGCAGAAGAATCACAAAAGTAAAATAAATGCGGTAGAGATCAGAGCGTTGAGAAGTAGGAGTGGACTGAAACGGAGTAATAAAGTAGAAATTGAAACTGAGATAAGAGAACGCTGAATAAAAGAAGATGTAGTGACTAAAATTAAGAAAGCTATGCTTAGATCATTTGGGCACTTAAAGAGAATAAATGAAAAGAATGAAAGAAGCGAAGGAGATATGCCAGGATCGTGGCAAATGGAAGGACGTGGTCTCTGCCTACCCCTATGGGAACGAGGCCTAATGCTATGTATGTATGAACAAGACTTAAAAATTAGTTTGCCAAAGAAGTTTCACTTCTGGCATGTGTACTTTGTACGCACGCACTTTTAAGTTTTCTCCTTATACGACCGGCTGTAATGCTATGTGCGATAGATAGTTGGAAAAAATTTGAAACGGTGAAAAAGTTTCACTTTTTAAAATAACATATTAAAAAAACCTTGTCACATCTAGAAAGAAAATATATAGGTTTTAGTTAATAAATGTCAAAATATTTTTATCCCTCACCGTTCAAATAGGTTATCTGGGGTGGCGAGCATTTTGTAGTTCAATTGTTTGATAATTTTATTTATGAAGCGTGAGCTACTTCATAAAACATAAACTATATTGAGTACTCTCGTACATTACAATTTCGCACGCCTTACAGTTTAAATTTGAACTTTATCACTTTTCCGATAAAGATTACCTTATATTCCAACGAAAACTTTGTATAAGCTTCGGAGTCTATAAATAATAGATACAGAAATGTAACAATCGGTTGATTTAAAAAGTCGTTATTGCAATGGGGCGCGACAAATCTTTTAGACGATTCGTTTTGCCTCTTAAATTACTATCTAATAGATAATCCGGACGTTTATGAGAGCTTGATTATAAAGTTATATATGAGGAAAGTAATATATGAAACACAGGAAATTGAATAACAAGAATTGCAAAATGGTACTGTTGCTATAACTTTATTAGGAGTCATATTTTTATATAGCTTATTCACACCTTTCTTCGCTCACCTGTTTGTTTGTCCTGATGAGTAGTAATCATTCCATGAAATATATCGCTACTTTAGCAATTAGGTCGCCAATTGTGCACCGAAATTTGTATATGTATATATCTGTGTGAGGTGTTTTAATTCTGTATGGTGTACAATAAAGATTTATGAATGTTTCTATTGTAAATGTAATATTTAGAAAATCTCCTGTCTCAGCGATTGTAAGCAAAATATTTAGAAACAGCTAGACAGATTTCTATCTTTTTTTTTTGTTACTCTTTAATAGGTCTCAGGTATAAAGTCGTAAAGTACCTTTTATAACCTCCCAACTCGAGATTTATAAAAATTACGCAAATGAGAAAGAAATATATGAACTAAAAGACTTTGTAAAGTACCTAATGTTATCTTCCTACCAAGCTCTAAGAAAAAATGACAATAGTCCAATTACATTTCACATAAGGGTATAAAATTCTACAAGGTTTAAAAAAGAGCAAAATTTCACTTAATTAAACAAGTCAATTTGAAAATTTCTTTGACATTTTATAATATAAATAAAGATTTCATTTCATTTCAGTATAATAATCAAACCAAAGCACAGAGTCTATCCAACTGCAGCGTGGAGTGCGACAGGGAGATGTTATCTCCCCGAAGCTCTTTACTGCGGCGTTGGAGGACCTGTTTAAGCTTATGGAGTGGAACGGACTGGGCATCAACATCAACGGCGAGTACATCACTCATCTACGGTTTGCCGACGACGTGGTCATTATGGCAGAGACTCTGGAAGATCTCAATGCAATGCTCGATGACCTCAGCAGAGCTTCTCGACAGGTGGGCCTAAAAATGAACATGGATAAGACGAAAGTTATGTCCAATATCCATGTTCCGCTCCACCCAGTCATCGTTGAGAACTCTACACTCGAAATTGTTGACGAGTATACATACCTGGGACACATAGTCCAGCTAGGTAGGTCCAATTTCGAGAAAGAGGTCAACCGCCGAATCCAACTCGGTTGGGCAGCGTTCGGGAAGTTCCGGAAGACTTTTTCGTCCAATATCCCTCAGTGCCTGAAGACCAAAGTCTTCGAACAGTGCGTGTTGCCAGTGATGACCTACGGTTCTGAGACGTGGTCGCTGACTATGGGCCTCATGCGGAAGCTCAGAGTCACTCAGCGTGCGATGGAGAGGGCTATGCTCGGAGTTTCTCTACGCGATCAAATCAGAAATGAGGAGATCCGTAGCAGAACCAAAGTCACCGACATAGCTCTACGAATCGCGAACCTGAAGTGGCAATGGGCGGGGCACATAGTCCGACGAACCGATGGACGTTGGGGTCGGAAAGTGCTGGAATGGCGACCCCGCACTGGACGACGCAGTGTAGGAAGACCCCCCACAAGGTGGACCGACGATATAAGGAGGATCGCCGGTAGCCGCTGGAGCCAGGCGGCACAAGATCGGGTCTTGTGGGCATCATTTCGTGAGACCTATGTCCAGCAGTGGACGTCCATCGGTTGAAGCGACGACGACGACAACGACGACGATAATAATCAATATTATTACAATATGTTATTTATTTAAAACAAAAATATGGTATTATAATTGATGATGTTACTAAATATATATATACACATATAGAATTATAGATTGTTAGAGACGTGGCTTCAAAATTTCAAAACCAAAGTCTTCTTTACATAAAAAGCTGTTTTAAATCTGTTGGTGATAAATCTAAAATCACAAATAACTCTTCAGTTTCATTTTATTTTGACATAATAGGTATTACATTAAAATTATGTTTAATTACAGTAAAAGCATTGTTTAGGTGCAAATAGCAGCTTTAGAAGAATAGCGATACAATTCAAAAATACTATTTTGCAAGAGAGCTGTTTTAATAATTAAACTTCATTTGAAAGTAAATATAACAGTGACATAACGAAATTTTTTTGTACTACAACCTTATTATTACCGATTTTAATATTAGTCAATATAGTCTATTATGATTTCTCCTATATTCTTTACTAATATTTAGGATTGTGTGTTAATTCAACCAAAGCAGCGGTATATCTATTGAGCCATTTCAAAATCCATTTACGAGTACACCAACGTAAGAAAGCAGCGTATCAGGCAGCGTTTCAACACCTATCAATAAACAAGCTTCAATTTATCCAAATTATTGACGATAATACAACAATTAACCGTACAATAGTAATAAAACACCGTGCGAAATATAGGTCCGTCAAAAGATAGAAATCGAGTCATGTATTACCATATTTCAATATAAATGTCCCATTCCTAGTGCCGTGTTATGAGGCTAGTCACCGAAAAGCGAAACTATGCTAATAAACTCGGTGAGAAGTAAATCATGGTTGGGCCAAGGTTGGGACGTGGAGTTACGATGATTTCATATCCTTTTATTGTTTGGTTAACACTGTATTTTACCTTACTTCGAAGAAAAATAACTTATATAATTTAATTAAACTCTTATTCTTATTTCGGGAGGAATAGTTCGGTTTTCAGCCTCTGCATGATGACAAAAGTTTTTTGTTTTCTCCTGGTAAGCTAGCAATGACTTGTTTTTTGATTTATCAAAGCCTGCTTAAAAGAATAGACATTTATTGGTTGAAAAATCAACTAGAAGAGATCGTGCTTTCCATCCCAGTGTGAGAACACCATAAGACAAAAATAGAGAACAGTGAGTTTCGAAATTTCCTAAACGAGAATACTCTATTTCTCTCCCTAGGTGCGAAATATAATTTTTAATATACACCACAAAATAAAATATGTCAAAGCTTGTTAAATAGTGCGAAGTTTAAAAGGTGATCTTCGTTTTATATATTGTATATTATATTTTAATAATATACCCGAATCACTTTGGAGGTCGCCTCCACATAGTTGTAAAAAATATGTTAAAAATATTCTATTACAAAAAATATAATATTATGATGTTGAAGATTATTTTATGATATAGATGTTTGGACTTGATTCCATTTGCACATAAAAGCTAAACACGTTGTAACATACAGAAACAGTTTTTAAACTAGTAACCTTTTATTTTCTTGCCGGTTTCGTCTCAGCGGAATCAGCTTTCCGAATTGGTGGTTGATTTATTACCAACGGACAATTACTGACGATTTAAAAGTGATTTCTAAGCCTACTTGAATCAACAATATTTTGATTTGATTTGATTTGATAGAGCGACCTCTTTTAGACAACTTTAAGGTTATTGAATATACATACATACTTAGCATCGCGTCTCATAAGCAGAGACAACATCCTTCCACTTGCCACAATTCTTGCATATCTCCTTTGCTTCTTTCATTCTCATTAAACCTTTCATACAAGTTCGTCGTTTTAGAATACTCTTGACGTGGCCTCAGGAAATGTCCTGGATTTGATCCAAGAATGTCCACCTTGGTCTTCCCCGTCCAAATTTCGCATTCACTCTTGACTCATAAATCTTTTTTGTCAGTCTTCTTTCATTCATTCTCTCTACATGCCCAAACCATGTAAGCACCTTTCTCAATATTAGTCACTACATCTTCTTTTATACCACAATGTTCTCTTATCACACTATTTCTTACTCTGTCACTCAGCTTTAATCCACTCATACTTCTCCACGCTCTCGTCTCTACCGCATTTATTTTACTTTGTGATTTTTCTGCCATACCCAACTTTCACTACCATACATAAGTGTTGGCACCAACACTCCTGCATGCACAGCCAGTCTAGCCCTTTGATACACCATCTGGCTATTCATAATGGCGCGCAGGGCACCATTTACCATATGCAAATATATATTGTAGATCACAAATATACAAATTCTTTCACCTCTTCCACTGGTTCCCCGTCTATCAAAATATTGCCATTCATCATAGATTCGTCTCTTTCAAAATTGTTATTTTTAGTTATTGAACAGTACAGTAGGTAGTACTAATATTAAATTCATAATGGTATATAGCTGTCGGAAAATTGCAAGTACTTGTTTCACTGGAGAAGTGGGAGGATTACGAAGTAACTTGTCTATTTGAACGTTAGCACGCTAGCAGGTTGGTCTGTACAATACAGTACACTTGCTATCATAGGAGATCACATTTAAGTGCTAACCTCTCAGCAAAAGTAAAGAAATATTAAGACCTTCTGTTTGATGCAACACGCGCTTCCTAGCTCATTGTTACATACAGATATTTGAATTCAAATACGTGCCTACTCAATAAATCAGTAGTGTGCTTTAAGTATAACGCCTACGACCGAGTTCTCACTTCGCTGCAAATTATATAAGTCAGACACTTCAAGTTTTATGACAGTGATTGTTTTGATTTTGATACGCATAAAATATGGATATCTCACAACATCTAACATATTTCCTCGTTGTTTTCAACTTAACATGGAAGCAATAGGTAGCTTTATATTCGCTGATTTCAATGGTGAAGTATTTTTAGTTTGTTATTGAAGTGAAACTTCTTTAGGTGCATGAGGGTAAAATTGTAAATGATGAAACGCGAGATAAGCGTCATGAATATGTGCAACATTTTATATGCTAGCGTTTGAATGTTAGATAGTTTTAATTCTTAACAATTTTACATAAAACCAAAATAAAAATAATTCATAAATTCTCTTTTCTAAATTTTAAATTCAACAACAAAATTAATTTAATTATTTTTTATAGTGACAAAAAACACATGGCATTTTAATTTACGATTCGTTATTTGTGATTTCAATAAATTATTTGTATTAATTTTTAATATATTGATGATAATCAAAAAGGTAAGTAGCAGCCCATTAACGTCCCACTTCTGGGCACAGGCCTCCTCACTCATATGGGAGAGGGTTTTTAGAGCATAGACTCAACACGCTGCTCCACTGCGGACTGGTAAGCATATTACATAAGTGCACTCTCTATTCCTTCACTCTCATAGTCTGACGTGACGGCAATCCGACACCAGCGGAGATAGAACAGGCCCAGGACCGACGGTTTAACATGTTCTCCGAGACACGGGGTTGGATCACACCGCCGAATTTGTCCCAACTTCGGGCAACTATTGAGAAAATCTTAATAGAAAACTCATTATTGATTTTGAATTGGCCTGACCCGGGACTCGAATCCAGGACCTCATGTCTGTAGTCGAACATGCTAACCACTAGACCAATGAGGCACTGAAGACCAATGAGGCAGTTAATGACAATTAAATTCATTAAATTCCTAACAAATCTTCCTTTTTCCCTCCCTCAAAATCTCTAAAATCTAAAGTTTTAGATTTGTACAATATAAACAAGACTTAAAAATTAGTTTGTCAAAAAAGTTTCACTTTTGACATGTGTACTTTGTACGCACGCACTTTTCATTATTGCTTGGATATTTCTAATGTATTCCATATAAGCTACTTAAATTTTTTAGAATAACTTTGTGATCACGAGAGCCAGTAGTGAAAATTGTCGAAACTATCGTAATATTTTTAGAAAATAATGATTAATGGTTAATAAACGTCTGTAGAGATTATCTAGGCGTAACATGTAGTACAAAAACCCGTGAGCTGATGTTTCGCGTTCGCTAACGAAGAGCATTGTTGGGGGTCATACAGATCCGAGTAAAACCGAACGTTCTATGTGTTAGTGGATGGCCCAAAATAAATTTTTTTTTTAATATTAGTGTATTTTTTTAATAAAAGAAAAGAAATTGAACTATTGTTGTTTTTATATTAAATTCTTATACAATAAATTACTCTAATCCATAAAAAATCGCTTCTGTGGCTGTTAATTACTGGACCAGATAGAAAATTAAAAAAAACTGTTAAGACGCAAATAAATTAAATGTATTAGAAAATTGGATAAAATTAAGATGTTTTTTTTTCATTTCTGGCAGTAACAATGGTTATGGATTAATTAGACTGACAATATTGGAATATAATGAATCAATAAGTGTCCAAATGATCTGATATTGAATACTTTTATGTTGTTCTTCAATAATTTACTGATCTGAGTTTAGTATCTTTTGATAGATATGATATTGTGGTAGATCGCATGAGCTGTTTGGAGCGGACTAGAATACTCAGTCTTCAGACCGTGAAAAATTACAACTACCTCGGCTCCAATATCAGCAATAATGGTTCATGTGAAATCGAAGTAAAGAGGCGTATCGGGATGGCAAAGAACGCCATGTCTCAGCTCCATAGAACTTGCAAGGATAGGCGAGTATCTCTTAAAACTAAAATTAGACTACTACGAAGCCTCGTCTTTTCAATATTTCTTTATGGTGCTGAGACGTGGATCTTGAGATCATCAGACCACAATCGCATCGATGCTTTTGAACTGTGGTGCTGGAGGAAAACGCTTCGTATACCGTGGACAGCACATCGGACCAAAGCATCAATTCTTAAGAAACTCAATGTTACAACTAGGCTTTCCACCATCTGCCTCAAAAAAATACTTGAGTACTTTGGGCACATTGCCAGAAAACAGGTGATAACCTCGAAAAGCTCGTAATAACTGGATAAGTTAATGGCAAAAGAGCAAGAGGTCAGAGCCCAATGCGTTGGTCCGATCAGATCCGCACCATTTGACAGACTTCCGTCTACGATGCCTTACACGCCGCAAAAACCGAGGGAAATGGGGTTCCATTTTAAAAAGAAAATTGCTCACCAGAGGTGGTTGTCATGACGCTCAAAATTGAGGAAACGAAGCAATGAGGAGGAGGATAGATGTGATAGTACGGGCAATAATACAACAGTATGGTCTTTAAACGTGGATTTTGGGAACATATATAATAAAATTTATTAATCTATATCTTTAGCAAGGACGTCTTCTAATAAATCTTTATTGTTAAAAATATGTAAAGATAAAACTACAAGGCATTTATTTAGCAGACGTAAAACGTCTCAGACAACTAAAATTCAAATCAAATAAATAATATAAGATCTCAGAATTTATTTCGTACAGATGAGCAATATGGTGTAATAAATTAACTAATTGAATTTGAAAAAATTGTGTAGAAAATTTGCAAATGGAATACAAGAAAATATTCAAAAACATAAAAGTGCGTGCGTACATTGTATATATGTCAGGAGTGAAACTTCTTTGGCAAACTAATTTTTAAGTCTTGTTTACATTTATAATAATCTAAAACTTTCCGAAACTTAATCGGAGGAAAAAAGGAAAATAAGTTAGGATTAAATTGTCACTAAAATATTAAAAGTGTTGAAAATACAATACCAATAATTTATTGAAATCTGACGAATTGTAAATGAAAATGCGTGTTTTTTGTCAATATTAGAAAGTATTAATTAAATTTGGAAAAGAGAATTTATGACATATTTTATTTTATATTAAATTATGAAACTGGCACATGTTACTTGTAAATATCAGAACCACCTAACCTTCAAACGAATTAGCGTAAAAAATGCTGCACATCTTCGTGACACTAATCACGCGTTTCATCCGTAAAAATTTTACCCTCATGTGCTTAAAGAGGTTTCACTTCAAACGCTTTTTCACCTTCAGTTACATCTATTAAACTAGAAAATATCTATACATCTCTAGCTGATTGATATATGACAAGAAGTAACGCTCTACTTATAAATCGCTGCAAGTTCAACACTTGAATCATGCTAAAACAAATCCGAGCAAAATCGAAGTACCACACAACAATGGTGCGTCCTCAATACAAAATTGACAAAGGCGAGTAAGAAACGCGGAATTTATCACCCACTGTCTCTGCGAATGTGCGTACACTGTGACTAAAACGGTTAAAAACTTTGTTAACAGCGTGTTTCTAGAAGATTTAACTCGAACAATATAAACTGAAGCTATACGATCTAAATAAAATAAATAAAATTCCTTTTATTTTCTACTCCCGCACTTCTCTGCACATTTAAACACAAACTAATTACACAGTAATTATTAGAGAAAAGTGTGATGCCAAAAATAGGAACACCGTTCTGTCGTTGTTGGGAACCAACCCAACGCTGGTTTTCAGCGGCGACCCGGGACGAACACAATACATTAAAACTTTAGTATAAATAAAAAAAATAAAATAAAAATTATTGTAATTTAAAATTTGGAAACGTCAGTGTGTAAATAATAATATAACTAGTAAATAGATGGTCGAAATTATTAGGGCAGGAACAGAGAGTGAAACAGATACAAACATACACACATATACATACATATATCCGCTTGACATTCCACCGTGGATGCACGCAGATGTAAACACAATTTACTGTACTTGGCACTGTAAAAATCGACAGCCTCTACCCAAAGTCAAGTATTTTAAACTAATTTTGTTAGAGAGTATTTCAAAGATAAATTATTAATACTACCTATTTCATGAACTGCCTCATTGGTCTAGTGGTTAGCATGTTCGACTACAGATATGAGGTCCTGAGTTCGAGTCCCGGGGTGGACGAAATGAAAAATCAATATTGAGTTTTCTATTAAGATTTTCTCAATATTTGCCCGAAGTTGGGAAGTGTGATCCACCCCCGTGCCTCGGAGAGCACGTTAAGCCGTCGGTCTTGCGTTTGATCTCTCTCCGGTCTATGAGAGTGAAGGAAGAGAGCACTTGTGTGCTATGCCTGCCAATCCACAGTGGAGCAGCGTGGTGGGTCTATGCTCTAAAAAGCCTCGCTCCTCGGAGTGGGAGGCTTGTGCCCAGCAGTGGGACGTTAAAGGGCTGCTACTTACATTTACTTTTTAACTTTTTTACTAATACTTTATACTCATATATTTTATATATACTTTTCTACCTACCTTAAGATAATTTATTAATAAATCTAGTACACAAAATTATATTTTTAAAAATTGCTGAATGATTAGCGCTTGACTGTGAGCTCATACGATAATAAGTGATGATATACTTTAAGATGGAGAAGCACTCATTTAATAAGATTTAATTTACGTCTTTTAATATTAGTTAATTTACTCCTACACAGCATCGTAGCGGAATCCAATTTTTCTGATGAGGTGGCGGGTTACAGCTATTATCTCTCTCTCAATATATATATATATATATCCTGGTATCTATTGACTCACCAGGATATCTCTGGAACAATAAGGCGTGGAGACTTGAAATTTGGTAGGAATATTCCTTATGCCAGGTAAAGGTTAGCTAAGAACGGATTTAACGAAATTCCACCCGGGGGTTGGAGGGGTGTTACTTTAAAAAAATTCAAATTTTCACTCAAAAAAAAATTCATACAGAATGCTTCTGACTGAAAAAGGATTATAAGCTCTTTGACTACAACTATTTCAATGAGCTAGTTGCTGTGTATTACTGACACAGCAAATAGCTCATTGAAGTATTCATAAGTATGTTTCTTATTTGTAAAACAATTTGCCTAAATTAAAGAAAATTCTACCCAACAAACTTTCCACGCAGACTAAGTCGCGGGTTCAGCTAGTATATTATATGTATGTTAAAAACGATCACACACACATCCATTAAGAATTTAACATAATTATTTATCCTTTCGCGATGTGGACACTAACTAATAACGGATTTCCACATATTTTCGTAGGATCGAGAACTACGCAGGTAACACTGCCAGTTGATGTTGTACATGAGCCAAAAACGGTGACTCATTCATTGCGAGATCTCAACAATTATCCATATTATTTATCCTAATGACTTAAAATTTATCAAAGGGTTATCGTTCACGACATAGACTCACTCAGAATTCAATTTTTACGAAAAACCGATCCCTTACTCATCATGAGATCTTATAAATTATGCATGCCATTGCCTTGAAATTTAGGAAAGTGGCCGCTTTCAGGGTGTAGACGCTCACTAAGAACAGGTTTTCCCAGTAGACTGAAAACTACGTGGGCATTTGTTGTATATGAGCTAAAAACCGATCACTTACTCATTACTAGATCACCTAAATTATTCATGCCATTGGCTTGAAATTTAGAAAAGTGGCATCTTTCGCGCTGTAAATGTGCATTAAGAATGGATTTTCCCATATTTCCACGGGTTGGAGAAGTAGGTGAGTACAACCGCAGGTCATAGGAAATAAAAAAAACTGCTTCTATGCCGTTCCACAGATGTTAACCCTCTTCTAACAAGAAAAGCCATTCGCATCTTGTCCAATTTTATCAGCGTCATCAAACATATTTATTACAACAAAAACCGATAGATAAAAATCGTCACCTGGTAATATCGAGGCGCTTGTGGGTCGTTAGTGCCCCATACCCATATTTTGTGATAAAACAGATGCTTGTAACAATAGCCGGGATATTCGGTAGGCGGTGACGGGTCTGAAATGTTGTTTTATGCAGGAGCGATGGTTGCAATAGACGAGATACGCTCTTTGTAATATTTCCTAAGTATATATATTCTATAAATACTTTTATTTATTCACTTCATTGTACACCACTCTTACACACTGAGTAAGTATAACTTATAGTAAGAAGTGGCTTAACAAAAGGCACCAATTTTACCGATGTCTTTCAGGCATTATTTGAATACAATTACAATGAACGATGCGCCTGATCTCTCTCCGGTCATGTCGGATTCCCGTCACATCGGACTATGAGAGTGAAGGAATAGAGAGTGTACTTGTGTACTATGCCTGCCAATCCGCAGTGGAGCAGCGTGGGGGTCTATGCTCTTAAATCCCTGGCTCCTCGGAGTGAGGAGGCCTTTAAGGGGCTGCTAATTACTTACTTACTTACGTACAATGAATGAATGAACTGATAAAAAAGATTACACATAAATGTGATTTTTAAATAAACAAAGCATAGTAAATATAACGTTGCGTTACAAAGGTGATCTTTTAAACGTTTACCGTCATGTATATAAGTGTACTATTGTTTCAGGTTGTGTCAGTCACACATTTCCCGATCAAATAATGAAAATCATCAAAATAATTCCAGCCATTTGACAAGAGTTTAGTTATATACACGGATGTTGGAGAATTATATATATTGAGAAAAACGAAAAACGGCGACACAGCTAATGATCTCGAGGTTTCCAAAACTATTCGCCTGATCAACTTAAAAATTAACAGACTCATTTTTAGTCTTATTACAACAAGACCCGGAACTTCGCGGAGAATAGCGGATATTAGTATATACACAATTTTTAATATATTTAATATTACATGTTCCTTTCGATACTTAAGGAGCAAGGTTTTGCGACTTTCATGGCGAAAGTAATATTAATATAACGAAAGCGTTTGAACGACATCGACTATTATTATTACAATTTATTTATAATTTATGTTTAAGTTATAGTTTATATCTAGTTTTAATTAATATATTTTTTTATCTGTTATTTTGTAACACTGCAATACACATCCACCAACGACATTTCTCGTACCATAAAGGTTGGCTGGTAGATAAAGCTTTAAACCCGCCATTTGCACTTAAATAAATAAATATCAGCTTCAATGGGCAGCAAGCATCATAAAAACATTCACTTCAATAAGTCTTTTTAACAATATTCTATTAAATACGTAAAAGCTATGTCTTATCCATGTTATTCCATCACACACATAATCTACAAATTGTAGTATATAATTCGTGAATGGTGATAGTAATTTATCTTCGCTGGCCACAAAGCGAACGAAAACATTGTCCACAATATTGACACGTTTTTGTTCAATACATTGGGGTTGAAGGACCCCCCACTTATCGCTTTATTGTCACTTTGACATTGGACTTTTAAGTGTTTCGTGAAGTACAAGCTTTAAGCGATGCAAGTACATATTCATTGACATAGTCGTGAACTTGTTTAGCTATAAGATCAAAACGTCCTGGGTTCATGTCCCCAATTCAAAATTTGAGTTCGTTTTGAAGTTTGGATGTTATATCGGAGTATTGCTTCGTTATCAAATACCCTGTATGCTATTCCTGGCAAAACAAATTTACCAAAATTGTAATTTATAATTTGTTTATATCTCGACTGTGGCTTATTCTCAACAGCAAAGACGTCAAGTATAAAATTAGCGTTCTGGTATGATGTGTAGAAATCATAGGAGGTAAATTACTATTCTTATGTAGATGCTTCCTCCTGCGAATCTGTTATTTCGTTGAAGGATACACATAAGAGGCAGAGGGAGGACTCTATAGACGCTCATCTTCTCCGGCGCACAAGGCTGGGAGTTAGGATGCATATATTTGCGCTTATCCTGCCCCCATTCTAAATTTCGCGATCCTCCACAATCCTCTGGTGCTGCACTAAAGGATAGGGAGATATTCTTGCTTACTACCAGCGAGTTTCACAATCCCGTTTATATTTTGACTGAACGGGGTGCATAAAGGCATTTCCCAGCGTGAGATCATATCTTCTTCTTCTATCTTAAACTGTATCGTCATTTACCATCGAGTGGGATTACAGTTGACCTTTTACTTGTAACTAATAAAGAAAGTTGGTGGTGTGCTGCACCTTGATGCCTCAGAGAGCATGGCTCATGGTCTTTTTGTGGAAAGAGAGTGCACTAATGTGTCGGTATACACGTGTGTAGTATAATATTTTCTGTTAAGGGAAGACTTTTACAGTGCAATATGTACGAAATAAGTAGAATATTGTACAAAACGCCGACCAGAACGTATATATTTATATATGCTATTTGTATATGTATAACGTGATATAATTTCACATAACTCATTATGCAATATGTGACATAAAAATTGAGTATATATACGATACAAAAAGTTTCCCATTTCTCCATCATCAAAAACTTTAATATAATATTAGTAAGATTTCAAACAAAATGAGCAAAAAAATCATTTTTATTTTATTACGAGAATACCTCTTTATAAATACATTTAAGTCGCTTATAGCTTGGAGCACTTACAAGAATTGCACATTTGCTCCTAAAATATTTTGAGAGATCGTGTCAAATGATTCCATTATCCGTTATTGTATTGAGTGAAATGCAATTGTCTGTACAATGTGACACAATTTAAGATTAAGGTACAGATTAATTTATACTTTATCAGATTGTGTTAAGGCTTTAAATAGGCTGTACGTCTTTATTGGACTTACTTTTAAGGGCATTCAGAAATGTACAATATATAGTGAACGTATATCTTGAAGTCATTAGTCAAGGTACCTAATTCTTTGGAGATTTTTTGCAATCGATAAGTTATTTATTGCGACTGTGTAACCACCAACTTTTTCTAACCTCAAACACTTTTATATTGAAATCGAGTGGCATTTTAATGGACAGATCTTTAAAAGTATTCCTTGAATACTACCTGTCTATATGTCTGCCAATATGTGGGGAAATAGGCGAACTGATTTTAAATAATTTTTGTACCGTTAGATTTTTGAACACTAAAATTTTAATAAATCGATGCAGAAATATAAAAAGAGTTCTGTGATACATACAGTTATATTGCAAATATAAATATAAACTGTTCCTGTGAAAAAAATTGGAAATCCATACTAATTGACCGTCTTTCTAGCGATTGAGGTTATTTTGCTGAATTTTAAGTCTCAAGTCGCTAATAGTTTTCAAGATCTCATGATAAAGTGAATTCAGTGATCTAAAAGAAACTGATAGCGCAGTGGTGTGAGCACTCGCTTTGATAGCAGAGGTCTAGAGTTGAATCCCCTGTAGAGTGAATTTAGGAAATTGTATTTTCTAATTTGTCTGAGTCTGGGATGGTAGGCTTCCACCGCGACTAGTTACTACCCTTACTTCAGAAAAGACGTACTGCCAAGTAAAGAGATTTGTGTTCCTGTATCATTTGTATCATCACTTACCACCAAGCGTGATCAGAGTCAAGCGCTAACCTGTCAGCTATAAAAAAAATTAAATGTGCGTGCGTACAAAATACACATGTCAGAAGTGAATCTTCTGTGGTAAACTAATTTTTAAGTCTTGTTTATATTTATACAAATCTAAGACTTTGGATTTCTGAGACTTAGGGGGAGGAAAAAAAGAAGATATGTTAGAATTCAATAAATTTAATTGTCATTAAAATAGTAAAAGTTTCGAAATGAATATAATTACAACAAATGATTTAATGAAATTTTAAATGACGAATTGTAAATAAAAATGTCCCGTGTTTTTTTTTTGTAAATATTAGAAATTATTAATTATTTTTTCTTTTTGAATTTAAAAATTAGAGCAGAGAATTTATGAAATATTTTTATTTTATATTTTTATTAAAGTACTAAATGACGAGTGGCAAATTAAAATGCCACATGTTATTTGTAAATATTAAAACTACCTCATCTTCAAACGAATTAGCATAAAAAACGCTACACATATTCGTGACGCTAATTACGCGTTTCATCCCTAAAAATTGTACCCTTGTATGCCTAAAGAAGTTTCACTTCAAAAAAGTCACAGATATAGGTAGATACCATTTTCAGGTTACATATATATTAAGCTTTGTTTCAACTCATTTTTTTTTTAATTTTGGTTAAGGACACAGCTTTTCTTGTTTCATAAACTTATATTTACAATTTCAAAATAACGCTGTCACACCACAAAATGTCATTCTGTTAAAGGTTTTTGAAAATTTTGGTTAATTTTTAAGAAGTTCTAATAAAAGTTCGCTTTTCCGCCCTCTGTATGCGAGATAAAAAAGCCTTATTATCTCCTGGTTAGATATGCATAATACGCCTAACTTTCTTTTTTTATCTCAGTGTGAGAAAAAATCGTATACTCTTTATGGAAAAGATCCCACGCTTTTGACAAAATTTTGCGACCGAGATTGTCTTTTTTTCTCCCTCAATGATACATTATTTTGAATTGCGTCACTATACCCCTTAAACAGCGATATACAAATAGAACAATGCATGTCTATTTTGTCCTTAGATAGAAAATTTAGTAAAACAATAATATGTATAAAGTATTGCCATTTGCAAATAAAGAACCGGCGTTCCAAATATGTTAAAAATACAAAACAAACTTGGCATTAATCAAAATATAGATCGCAAAAAAGGGGACCTCGCGTGGGTGGACATGAAAAAACTAAAACCATCAAGCACGAACGGCTATACTGTACGGAACCGCTTGGCATGACAAATTTTGTAGGTCGTATTCTCTCATTTCTCTAGATCCGGATTGGGAGACTAAAAATTTGCAGCTAAGTGAAAAAAAACTTCAAGTAGTAGTAAGTAGAATTCAAAGGTGGTAGAACTGGAACCTTTAAAAGTTTTGGCTTCAATATGACGAAATAAAATTGGACGAATGTAAAATTGGGGCAAGAGGATAATTGCAGGTTCTAGTAATGATTTTATTTGAACTTCTACTATCTCTTGGTAAACACGAAGTAGTGCACAAAGAGAACCACAAACATGTAGTAACCCGCAAAATAAGAAACCTATTTTTTCACGCTAGGAAATAAATGCTTTTAGTATGGGACTCGCTGGCAGTAAGTCAGAATATCCAATAAAATCCAGCGATCCCCGTTCTTTTGTGGAACACTAGAGAATCGGTTGACGCAATCTACCCTGGTATTCCGGGATAATTCCGCTGATAAGTTTAGGAAGGTGGTAGGAGAAATGCAAATCTACGCCTCCTACCTCCCAATCTCTTCGTGCAGGAGAAGAGGAGCGTCTATAGAGCCCTCTCTCTGTCTCTCGTGTACCTCCTTCAGCAAAATTACAAATTCGCAGAAGGAAGCCATTGACCTCCACTCTTTCGCTAGTGAGCATTGCGAAAATAAGAAACCTGTATAATGCTTCCTATCTCATTTTCTCCCATGTGAATTTTTCACTTCAAAAAATGTAATCCAGAACGATGCTAAATTGAAACTATCTTGGTAACAGCTTTACAAATGATATAATGGAGTTTTGGCGTTTCTATAGACGCTTTGTGGAATGCTAAACATTAAACGACATGTTTTTTTCTAAATTCCTCTATTTGTTGCCCGTATTGAACGATAAAATATGGGTCGAGGTTTGTGAAATTAATGATTTTAGTTGCCCTTTATGCCCTTTATTCTGAGTATCATATTTTTTACCGTTCCCCGAACGCAGACATCGAGATGCTCAAACAATTCATTTTTATTTATTCTATTTCCATCATTTGAGGTGTCAAACTTAATTTATTATTGATTTGTATAACGTTATTGATAGGTATTATAGAAGTATAGAAAATATCATCATGTTTTCGGACTATTTTATTGCAAAATTTGAGAAATAAAACTAGCCATTGTTTTTGTCTTTGTCACACAGTTTAAAGTGTATGGACTTTTAATTTTATATAAAATTAATTTGTATAAGTAATACGTTTTCTTATCATTGATTTAATATTTTCTATTCTATTTCCGAAAATTTTGTAGAAATTCAATCATATGGCAATTATAATAACTTAGTTAACTTAGTTAATAGAATACTACAAAAACTACTGGATGTTAGTTGTGGTAATAAAAAAAATACGATGAAAACGTTCATAATGGAGTAAAAATTATCACAATTCTTTATTATGACTTAAAATGAATCAATAAAATTGTAAAAGGGGTTATTACATATTGACGAGATCTCTGTACTTCTATATATTTTCGTAATCTTATCGCTCCCGATTTTACAATTTTTGAATAAATTCTCTGTCTTTTGGTCTGTTTGTCTATATACTCTTTTACAGCTATTGAATAGCATGGTTTTACAAAATGATATTATATCTATATTTGTTGTTTGTGCCCATGTCTTTGCTTTTGGTTTTAAAAAGGGAAATCCTTTTTTGTAAAAAAAGGAAACTAATATGTTAGAATATAAGCGTCCTCCTTGCCACATATATATTTTACAGAAACAAATCACAGGGACCAGTTAGAATAATATAATTTTTGATTTTATAATGAATCAAATTTATAATGAATTCACTTCACTTTTTATTATGTAAGGATTATAGACAACAATTGAATACAATTCTTTATCGTGGAAAAGATTAACCTAAAGAATTCACCAATAAAATTAAAAAAATTTCAAAGTAACATACTTGCTTTATTTTTATTAGTGTTCGTTAATTATCTCATTAATAATATTGTAGACAAAAACTTTGTTGCCAATATTAATTTTTTATCGCAAATGTTAAGCTGAAATTATTAAGCTCCATTAACTTACCACCTAAAGCGTTTCTGACGTGGTTTAAATTAGTTTTTATTAACTAAACATCAATACATGTTAATTATTCTGATGTTAGGATCAACTTACAATAGTTTAGTGAGTTATCTTAAACATTTTAACATATTTTTGAATTAAATTTTATCATATTCTTCAATATACTTTTAAAAAAACTGAAATTTGTATAACTTCGATCTAATACTAGCTGATCCGAGCTACTTTGTCTACAACACGTAAGAGATAGAGAGAACCAATTTGATTATCATAAAAGTTTTATATAAATCAACTTTAAGTGATAGATATATGGTAACATGGACTTTTTGAAGAAGGTTATAGTGAGTTTTTTTAACACTGGGAATCCTCGTGGAAACCTGGAATACTCGGGAGGATGTTCCAGGTTATTCCGGACTCATACCGGTTAAAACCCAGCGGTGCTCCTACATCACTCGGAGAGGGGGTCACGAGAACGCGACTGACAGACATTCGCAACCCCGCCAGCGATGTGGCTGTTTAGGTCCAAGTCGTTCAATGACCAAAAATTATTCCGAAGGTGGATTGCCTGGACCACCTGACAAGCTACCAACCACCTCGCGGGACCTCTCTTTGTTGGGCAACGGACCCCGCTTTCGTTACCTAAAGGTCACCACTAAGGAGGGAGACGGCGATCGTGGGCCTTTCTCCTGCGAACGGTCGAACTGTTCACGTTCGCCTCCCTCAACCGTTTCGCCATCTCCTACCGCGTCATAACGTCCCCGCAGAATGAGAGCGTAGCATACCATGCTCTCTTGCTGCTCACCATCATTCTAATGACGGTGGGGAGCGAGAGATCCGCACCTATAATTGCCACGAGCGCGGCACGCTGAACATTCCAGGCTGGGCACGCCTAAAGCGTTTGTTGGGCTGTGTCAACGGCGCAGCCACACTCGTGGCACACCTCGGTAACGATTGTTATGTAACTTCAATCCCTTACAGGGTCTGCAAAGGAAGCATTCAAATGGAATAATTTCCCCCGTTTTGACAGAATTTTTCATTAATGCTCCGATCTTATGTGTCATAATACGATGTTATATAGCCTCTCTCGATAAATGGGCTAATTCAACCTAAAAAAACATATTCCTTAGCCGTATAATATTATAACTATTAAATTTTAAAGAGTAGAGCAAAAAATAGAATTTCTTAAGATTTCCTTTTGTTCGTGTAAATGCTAATTTTTTTATGGTTCAAGCTGTGTAATATAAACTCAAAATATAAATATAGAGAATGTTTCGAATTCATTATATTAAAAGAAAGCAAAAGTAATACAATCTTTATGGGTTTAAATACAGTTTACATAAATAAGTGGTGGGTATAAGCTCCAAAACTCCCATTTCATAAGTGTAGATAGCAGTAGGCTATTAATCGGCTCTCACATAATAATTTCCACAAACTTCTCTCACGTTAAATGATTTTTAATCCACAGTATGCTGTTTAATTTGTAATTACATTGACTTATATAATTATATTGACAGTTTATTCGCTTTGAATTCCTTTTCAGAACAAACAGTTGTAGAAGGATCTTTAGTATTTGACCTTTATGTTGATTGAAACGGTCTTGATTGTTTTATGTCATCTGCGTGACTTCTACCCCCTGGGTCGTTCTTAGTACGAGCGCAAATATAAAGCTATTCATAAATTAAAATGTTTTCTAAGTGATTGTTCATTTTATTATACTCGAATTTTATACAAAAACCATTTTAATAAAGCCTATATTATAAAAACTTAAATATCCTCACAGGTAGTTTTTTTCTGTTAACACTTCGTTTTCTTTTTATACAATACAAAACATAATAGTAACCAAAAATTAAGAAATGCTAACTTTTTTCTTCTGAATACACAAAGGTGACTGCCTTATTGGTCTAGTGGTTAGCATGTTCGACGTCAGAGATAAGATTCTGTCAGTAGGTCTAAAAACCCTTTCTGATATGAGTGAGTAGGCCTGTGTCCAGCTGTGGGACGGTAATGGACCTTGCCTTTTTACACAAAGATGTATTGGTAGAGATTGGTGAGGTGGTAACTAATACATCTTTGTGTAAAAAGAATTCGGATAAAGGCTTGGTTGTGCCTCCGGCTTGGTTGTGCCTAGGCACAACCAAGCCTTTATCCGAATCACTTCTTGGCTTGCCTCCACATAGTTTTAAGATATATGTTAAAAACGTTCTATTACAAAAAGCCTATTATAATGCACAATATTATTTAAGCGACAAAGATGTTTGGACTAGATTCTAGTTGTACATGAAAGCTATCAATCATAGGAATGGATTTCTCACTCTCCACGATCATTAAAATGATGATGATCAGCGAGAGAGCTAGGTGAACTGGGCTCTCTTTCTGCGAGGATGTGATGCGGCAGAAGGACGCTACTGCTTCGATCGAGAAGGCCGGTTGAAGACGAGCGGCACTTGGTGGTGGCCTTTGGGGAATGGATGTGGGGTCCGTTGCCCAACAAGGATAGGTCCCGCGAGGTGGCTGCCAGGAGCTACAGGCAAGCCACCTTCGTAGTAAGTTTGTGGTAATTTAGACCGGATTGAGCCTAAACCGGCACGTCGCTAGCGAGGTCGCCAATGTCTGTCAATCGCGTTTTCGTGACCTCGTCTCCGAGTGATGTTTGGGTTTTAACCGGTTTGCGTCGTGCATAATCTGAAACATCCTTCTGAGTGTTACTGGTATCCACGACAATTTCGTAGCGTTAAAACAAAAACTGAACATTCAAAGGTGCTTTTAGGGCCTACTTGAATAAAGAATATTTTGAACTTGATTTTTTCATTTCCAAAAAAAATATTGTGATGATCGTTTTTTTTTCATCTCAATGTCTCGAGACGTATGTTAAGGCATCGGTCTTGCTTCGAATCTCTCTTGAGTGTTGGTTTTGCTGTCCCATCCAACTCTGAGAGTAAAGGACCGTGAGAGTAAGGACCTTGGTGGTGCAATAGTGCGAGTATTCCCTTCGCTTGAAAAGGTCTTGGATTCGCGTACTGGTAGGCCAATTATAGGAAATTGTTTTTTCTAATTTGTCTGAATCTGGATTTTAAATCTTAGTCTGTATGTAAGCGCTGTCTAATTTGTCAACAATAAAAAAGACCGCATTTTTTTGCACATACTTGTGTACAATCTTTTCTTAATTTTTGTATGAGATTGGTCGTCGTGACCGAAATATAAATTAAATATCGTTAACATAAAAGTTGTATTTCGCTTACTTTTTAATTACTTCCCTTCAGTTTATTACATACACACTTACATTAATAATGTCATAATCTAATCAAAATACAGATTTAAAGGATTTCTAAAGATTGACATTATAAAATTCGTTATATCTTTTACATGGAATGTCCGATTTTAATAATCGAAAAGTATTTTACAGGTATTGAAACGGTCTTCAATAAAATCATTCATCAATCATTCATTAGGATAAAGGTTAATACAGAGTATACATAGTATCGTTTGATTATTGTCGGCACTGTTATTAGGGATTCCTATTTTATTTGAGAAAGTAATAGAGCCCAGGAGTGGACCAAGTCATGTTTCAGGAAGGGACGCATTTAATGATTAATGTAATCATCTCCATCATCATCACCTCAATCGATGGACGTCAACTGCTGGACATAGGTCTCCTTCAAGGATTTCTATAATACACGGTCTTGTGCGGTTTGTAACCATCAGCTTCCAACGACCCTTTTCAGGTCATCTGTCCACCTGGTGGGGGGTCTACCAATGCTGCGCTTACCGGTACGTGGTTGCCACTCCAGCACCTTGGGACCCCAACGTCCATCGATTCGCCTAGCTATGTGGCCTGCCCATCGCCACTTCAGCTCCGCGATTCTTCGAGCTATGTCGTTAACTCTTGTTCTTCTGCAAATCTTTTCGTTTTGGATTTGATCCTAAAGAGATACTCCAAGCATAGCTCGTTCCTTCGCCCGCTGTGTGATCCTGAGCCCTCTTATAATGCACATAGTCGTTGGCCAAGTTTCGCAACCGTAAGTCGTCATTGGCAACGCGTACTGTTCATATAATTTGGTTTTAGACACTGAGGAACGTTCGACGAAATAAAGATTAATGTAAATTTAAACTTTATTTTATTTATATTGTTATATATAAATTATTATAGCCCATTAAATAAATATGCATGTATGTTTCTGAACTCGGAAGTGTGCACGGAGGTATAAAAGCACATTGCAGTGCAAGAATTCGTCGTCTGAAAAATATTGATACTGCCAGACTGGTATATTTCAGCTATTTTTACAACATTATGTCATACAGTATTCTACTTTGGGGTAATGCTGCTGATATAGATGCAATATTTGTGCTGCAGAAAAGGGCCGTTCGTGCGATTTACAATATGGGTAAAAGAGAGTCGCTAAGAAACAAATTCAAGTCAGTTAACATAATGACAGTTCGCTACATATACATATTAGAAAACTTGTTGTACGTACATAAAACATTGACTCTTTTAATAAAAAGAGTGAATGTACATAATATAACTTACGAAACCAAAAAAAACTTGTTATGAATCCTAGTAGGCTGCATAAGATTAAGAACTCATTTAAGGGTAACTGTATACGTTTCTATAATAAACTCCCACAAGACTATCTTGATATGTCACTTAATAAATTCAAAGTCTTTGTCAAAAGAAAGTTGATCGAAAAATCATATTATAAGTTGCAAGCTTACTTGGACGATAGAAACGCGTGGGAATGAACGAAGTGCTCTAATTTGAATTGAAATATATTAAATCAATATAATATTGTAATGGTGATGGTAACAAAAAAATACAAAACTCACGACTGAGTTTGTTGTGGGCTCAACTCAGATCAGGGCGCAAAGGAACCGTCGTAACTTTACATTTAAAGTCGTTCTGGAGTACCATCATCAGACGTACATTAAAATTAGAGTGTGGAAAAGAAAAAAATAGATATTATTTGACGATTCAAGTGCTGTAATATGCCTGGATAAAGATATTTGATTTGATTTGATTTATGTGTACAAAAGTTGGCATGGTAGCGGAAATGAAGCTTTCTAATGGTGAAGAATTCTTGAAATCGGTCCAGTAGTTTTTGTGTGAAAACGTTACAAACATACATTCTTACATACACACAAAAACACAAATGTTTTTTTTATATTTTTAGTTTAGATAAGAGAGAATTCAATTTACTGTTTTTATGTAAAGTACTGAATACTATCTCCATCTGCCGGCGTTATGAAGAATTACGACGGCAACACGTGCGCTTGACGTGAGCGTGCGTTGACGAGCTGTCAGTACAAATAACTTCAACGCGCTTCCGTATTTAACATTAAAACCACGGGTTCGAAATCAAAATAGACAATATAGCATGACTTTTAATCATATTATTTTATTTTTTGGCTCATCAACAGCTTTTACATTAAATACATTTTTATAAACAGAAAATTATAAGCAGTACTTACTATAAATGCAAAATTACTTAAATGTAAGCACTACATGCAAGCTCATTGCATGCAACAATTAATAAATGAATGACTAAAATCTTAAGAAATTAAATGTATTAAATCTAAATACCTTCGTCGTCGTCGCTTCAACCAAAGGACTTCCAGGTCCATTGCTGGACATACGAAATGACGTTAACAAGACCCGATCATGCGCCGCCTGGCTGCAGCGGCTTTCGGCGACCCTCTTTATATCATCGGTCCGCCTTGTAGGGGCTTTGCCTACCCTGCGACGTTCGATGCGGGGTCGCCACTCCAGCACCTTCGGCCTCCAACGTCCATCGGTCCTTCGGACTATGTGCCCCACCCATTACCACTTCAGGTTCGCGATTCGTAGGACTATGTCAGTGACTCTGGTTCTACTACGGATCTCTTCATTTCCGATTCGATCATGTAGAGAAACTCCGAGCATAGCCTTCTCCACGCAACCCTGAGCTTCCGCATGAAGCCCATAGTCAGCGACCACGTCTCAGAACCTTAGGTCATGACTGGCAACATGCACTGTTCGAAGACTTTGGTCTTATATCGGATGAAAATATCTGGCGTAGTTTCCCAAAATACCTTACAGCTAACTTACACATACTATAAATTAATGGACGTACAGACCATAGAATAATATTTATAAATTATATACATGCAGTATTAAAAGAAACTACATGCTATTTAGAGCTCTAATAATTGATTTAAAAAAGGCTAAGCTTTATTACATATATCTAAATCTTTACATTTATTATAAAACGGCGTGGACATAATACGCCTTACAGCAGTTTATGAGTGCCTAACATATTTTATCATAGATTTAGCTTATCTAATTATTAGTGATTATAACTTTATATTTACATTTATATTATTGTAATATTTTCAGTTTAATATAACAATAATTAGACCCTTAAACAACTTTGTCGATATTGATCTGTTACCAGTAAGATATATCTTATTTGATAAATTAGTTCCACAATATGTTTCTAATATGAATCATATATATTATAATGCGTGATGTTTTTAAAGGTAATGTACAGTAAATATGTATATTTATCACATGTATTGTATTCAAGTAATATATCATAATATTCTTAACTAACAAAGACCCGCGGTTTTACGCGAGTAGATACCGATGACATGGCAGTGGAAAGTTAAAGTTTTATTTCAAATTTTCTAATTACTTCCTTTCAGAACTTCCTTTATTAGACATTCATATTTTAAAAATTATACAGATGTTACTTTACAACGAATATATATCTGACTAATACATTATTAAATTCGTAATGTAATTTTCAAAGAATATCCGACATTAGTAAATTTAAAAATTTTTTACAGGTTGATTATTATTACTTGTTAAAAACAAAAGTTCAAAATGCAACAGTTTCCTCTATAATATTAAAGAAGAGATTTATTTGTAATACTTTATTGTCACAGAACTTTCCTACACTTTGACACACTGGGGTTTGACTCGGAATACATTATATTCTCTAGATTGACATTTTTAAATACGTTATATCTTTTGAATAGAATGGCCGATTTTAATAATTTAATCAATATTTTACAGAAATTGAAGCGGCCTTTAATAAAATATTAACAGGATATGGATTCATATAGGGGTATGAATAAAATGGTTTGATTATTGTCAGCACTTTTATTAACTTTTAAGATGTAAAGAAGTAGTTATAGTGGCATAACGACAGTAGTTGGACTTATGGTATCCGAGACTTTTTTATGAATATGAATACTTTCTATAATACTGTGGAACATTTTTTTGTTCTATCTTCAATAGTTTCCCCAGCGCACACGACATCAGATTTTTTGTCTCACACCATGTTACATAAATGCATTTTTATTAGAGATCCCTATTTTTTGCTGAAAACATTTTTAAAATAGGTCTAATAGTTTTTGTGTGAAAACGTTACGTTAGTTTGGTTGTGTATGTATACATACTTAAATACAAAAACACAAATGTTTACTCTTTATAATATTAGCTTAGATGGACACCACCTTCCTATTTAATTTCTGCCTCTCAATAACCTTTTGGTCGTCTGGAAGAGATGGCTAGAAGGCGATAAGACCTCCTTTTATACCTCACCCTAATTAATAAGTCTTTTTCTATTTGACATCATATTTTGTGGCGTATTAAAAAATATAAACTGCAAAACTTAGACAAATACAATTTCTTATAATTTCGCTAATGGAGGCACGGCACAGAGAGAGGGCGAATGCTGCTGAAGCACAGTATCCCGGACGGAGGGGAATAGAAAACAGGAGAGAGGTTTATCCAACTCCTCCCCTTGTAGCGCACTTTTGAGCCGGCTTCATTCGGCGGGACCAGAGTGGAACGCACCAACGAACCTCTGGTCCTTCCATTCTCAAATGACGAGGGCTCCGCTGGGTTTTAGTGGGTATTCTGGTACTACCGGCGAGTCCCACNAAAAAGAAAAAGACAAATACAATTTCAATAGTGTTTCAATTACGAATAATAAATTCTAATTTGAAAATTACAATTTATGGGTTAACATAATGTTAAAAAAGTCGAAGTTTATTAAAAATTTTCGTAATATTTATGATATATATGTATAATGTGGCAGATCATATACGGTTAGAATTTCCTACACCCCTTAATTTCTTTGACATATAAATGCTTGTCTAGTATTACGAGTACGAATCCTGGGCAGGGCAGGCACCACTTAGTTCTTTTTCTAAAAGTTTTGTGCTTCGTAGTGTTCGACTTCAGACATGAGGTCCTGGGTTCGAGTCCCGGGTCGGGTCAATTCGAAATCGATACTGAGTTTTCTATTAAGATTTTCTCAATATTTGCCCGAAGTTGGGAAAAATTTGGCGGTGTAATCCACCCCTGTGCCTCGGAAAGCACGTTAAGCCGTCGGTCCTGCGCCCGGTCTCTCTCTGGTCGTGTCGAATTGCCTTCACGTCGGACTATGTGAAGGAATAGAGAGTACACTTGTGTACTATGCCTGCCAATCCGCAGTGGAGCAGCGTGGTGGGTCTATGNATGTATAATAATATCTAGCCATGCTTCTTTATTATTTAATGAGGCATTTCATATTCCTTTAAAAATTTCCTACACCCCTTAATTTCTACGACATATAAATTCTTGTCTAGTATTACGAATACGAATTCTGGGCAGGGCAGGCACCACTTAGTTCTTTTTCTAAAAGTTATGTGCTTCGTAGTGTTCGACTTCAGACATGAGGTCATCATGTCGGACTATGTGAAGGAATAGAGAGTCAATGCCAATCCGCAGTGGAGCAGCGTGGTGGGTCTATGCTCTAAAACCCTCTCTTATATGAGTGAGGAGGCCTGTGCCCAGCAATGGGACGTTAATGGGCTGCTATTTTCCCTTTTTCATGTTTTTCGTTATAATATAAAATTTATCATATATGTATATTGTTGAGAGAAAGAAACCAGAAGGAATTTTACATATACCGGATGTAATTCTATGGTAGGTGTAGCCTGCCAAACCGCAGTGAAGCAGCGTGGTGGGTCCATGCTCTAAAATCCCTCTTCTCTTTGAGGGAAGTAACATTAGCCCAGTTGTGGGATGCTAATAGGCTACTGCTAACACTTCTCTTGATATACAATTTAATGTAATCTTTTTACTCATAATTTCATGAAAGAGAAGTCCTTTAAGAAGCTTCTCTTTTTATGTTGTGTATTACCTTTGATATTAGAAAAAAATCGTTATAAAAAAAAACCAAATTATATTAATACAATTTTTAATAACTCATCAAATAATACTCGAAATATGTTCCTATTTTGAGTTTATTTTAAAATGGAAAATATTGTGATTTTGCAACTTTCTTATAAGAAATAAGTTAAAATGTAAATTCTAAGTTGCAATAAGGAGCTTTAAGCTTTTAAGGTGTTATTAATGTGTTGCATTGAGATGAACAAATTGAATGCCTCGTTTTTACATCCCATGTTGGGTAATACGCGGTTAGATTTAAAACACCGTTTTATTTTATTACTTTTAAAGAGAAGATACTCCGTAAATGTGCTATAATCTGAAAATAAGTTTTTTTTGTTAGACTAGATAAGCACTTGACTGTAATCTCACTCCCTGGTAAGTTGTGTGTGTTATAAATCATAATATTTTTCATCAAGTGGACAATTCAAGCTCTTCTGCATCGTCAACTATCGGCTCGGAAGCTTGATTCTATTGTGAGTTTACCGGCAAGAAACTCAGCAGTTAGTCTTTCAATAATAAGCTTTTTACTATATTGATGATTTAAGTATTCGTTTGATATATTAAACTACCTGCTAATCCACAGCGGAGGAGCCTGGTGGATCTATGCTCTAAAACCCTCCTCCTATGAATGAGGAGTTCTGTGCTCAGCAGTAGGACATAATAAATGTTGATTACCATACTTTATATAAAACTGCATCCAATGGCAGTTATGTTATTGAAATATTTCTTAACTTTACGTGTAAAATTTACTGAAAATGTAAAGATATTGAGCTTCAACTATCTCTTTCTTGTTGTGCTTTTGTAGATTCGGCTTTTTTAATAGGGGCCAGAGATATAAAAACTTAATATTTGACGATATAAAAGAGCTGTTAAATCTGACTTGAATAAAGATATTTTGAATTTGAGAATTTAAAACAAACAGAACTGTTTAATAAAAACATTAAAGTTCAAAGGTTTACCCGTTCAGATGGTAAAAGCATTGGTAAACGAGTTCTAACTAATTTATTCTATTCCTACCGTTCAAGTACTGGTTTGACCTATGCTTTTATAACTGATCTCACAGTGGGTGCTAACCTCAGGTTATTAAATTTACCTCATTATGCGAATGGTTGAGACATACACAGGTGCGCAAAGTATATGCTACTTTATATAAGAACGCGCCTATATGATTGTATGAAGCCCTCTATCTCTCTATACAGATGTAGGCTTCATACGGTATATTCTAGTAGTATCTGCGGTATCACCTGCGTAGTTTCTGATCCTGTGGATAAACGGCGAAATCCGTATTTAATGACATTGCAAAAAAGTCAGCTTGCCAAGTAAAGTTAAGCTTATCAAAATATATATACTCTTATGTATATGACTACCTCATTGGTGTAGTTATCAGCTTGTTAGACTATAGATCCTCTGGTTTTTAGTTCGAGGCCCGAGTCAATCTAATTCGAAATTATTATTTAGTTTCTCTGTTACAATTTTCTCAGTAGTTGACCCAAGTGGCTTTAAAAACACGTTAAGTTTGTGCACTAGATATGTTCATGTAAAAAAATATCGATTTTTTAATCGATACCCTGCCATATATCGAACAATCTATATATATATCGATATTTTAAAAAAATCTTAAGTAATTGCTTGTATTTAATTAGTCTATAATATAAAACAGGGCTCTGGTTAATTATAAGTAAAAACACTTAGAAGAGAAGAAAGAAATTCAGTTTATTTTATATGAGAAAGAATTCAAGGCCATACGACCCAAAGTCATGTTTATCTGCGCGTAAAGAATGGCAGCTTTTTCTTATATACCATGCCAATATGAAAGCTTTATAAATCCCAGAACTTTTGTTCTAAATGCACAAAAAACAAAATTTTACCCTTTTGGCTTTCAATCTGCTTCTCCTCTATGTAAGAACCTGTGCGGTTTTTGAGGATAGTCGACCAAATAGACCTGAGCAAGCTACCATAGTTAAATATTTAAATGTCATATTGCAGATTTAAATGTGACACGATGTTTGTGGTATATCGAATTAAATGGATCGATATTACATTCGATACTAGATCATTAGAATTGAAATATCGCTTTATATCATCCAATACTATTGTCATCTATCAAATGGCTAATATCTGCATGAGAATGTCTTTTATATATATTAAAACTGCTTCATTGTATCGTGGTTAACTTGTTCGGATACAGAAATGAAGTCCTGGTTTCAAGACCCGAGTTAGGTGAATTCATAAATCAATATTTAGTTTTGTGTTTATAAATTCTCAGTATTTGCCCGAAGTTGAGAAGTTGGCCCTGAGTTGGCGGTCCTGCGTTTAATTTCTTAGGTCTGGTCGAATTGCCACCTCATTGGAATAATCCAATGCTCTTTATTCCTTTAATCTCTTACAGAGTCTCTTATGAGCACATAAACTTGTGTACTGCCTGCCAACCGGCAGTGTAACACCATGGTACGCTCAAAACACCCTCACTCCTATGAACGAGGAGGCCTGTGCCAAGAAGTAGGACGTTAGTGGTCTGCTTTTTAACTTGCTAACCTATAATTAAATACTGACAGTAGTGTAAGCGTTATGTTGCATTTAAATGTAAATGACAAAATGTATAGCATTATATGCTGTACTACTTTTATGCAACCGGGGCGGTTCCTGGCCTTTGACACAAATTATTCCTCTTTTCGTATATAACTGAACTTCCCAAAAAGTTAGCCAAATTTGATGGAATATTTTGTATGCTCCCTTGAATTTAAGAATGATTTAGATTGACATTTCATGATTACGAGCTCTGAGCAGGTGAAATCTCTGGGATCAGCTAGTTTTCTTATAAAACATGCAGTACTTATTTATTTACTAAGATTTTAACGTGTTTCTTTTAATAGTGGTGATTTGCTTCTTGGTATATTTCCAGAAACACTATGAAGAAAAGCAGCTATGTATGTATATTAAAATTCGTTTTATTATTTTTGATTATATTATGTTTCTATTATAAGTCTATTGTAATATCTAAAAAACATTAAAAACATTTTTATTGAACTATTTGCCAAATTTTAATAATACAATACAATATTAGATTAGACATTTACGCATATATATTATATGCTTTTAATAAATTAATACTTATATCCAAAATAATTATTAGTCTTTATATAATTTATGTTATACCACATACTATGTATGCATATTAATAAATTATAAATATTCATATATATTTAATTTATAATGTAACCTATTTATATTCCGCTATCAGGAAGTTGGTGAACACGGCAAACAACAACAGTTCCGGGATCATCGCGGCACATCTAATTTATTATAAATAACAATAAAGCAAGAATGGTATTAATTAAATGGCGTATGTCACCGATCCCCTCTTGTGATCTACTAAACCCCCACTTTAGGGCAGTCATTGCCCCCCTATAACGGTACAGGCGGGGCCTGTGCCGTTCACGCCAATCGCCGCAAGAGTTGCGCGTGCGCCGATCAACTAAACGAATTATCTAGCGCACATGTCATTTCGCGACCACCCGATTGGTTCGTGATAAAATTTGCCAGCGCCCGAATTCGGTGATCTAGTTTCGTCTGTGTCAGCTTTGATTTACAACCAATAAATGTCAACCACAACCCAATTAATATTCGTCAATATGAATCCTAAATTATTCCTATCGTTATCTACTGTTATATGACCCAAAGGAACTTTGAGTCTTTGCATAAAGATACCAAAGAAATAAATTACCAAGAAATACCGATGAAATAGTCAGGTGTCATACGCTACGTGTTTTATGGATGCATAGAGAAAGTAACGGTATGGTTTGAGCGCGACCTTCCCACCCGGTGCCCGCGTGCCGACTGACAGATGAGCGAGGTTTAACCTCTGATAATAAGAGGGAAAGGGACAGGGATAGGTGGGTTTGAAAGTGCGAGAGGGATAGAGGATGTGTCTTCTTCGGTGATCGTGAAGTGCAAGATGAGTGTACAGTCACACACGAGCCACATCCGAGTGAGCCTCGGGACGGTTTCAAAAACGAACCGGGCGATTCGCGTTGCGCGTACGCACGGACGCGCGCGCTCCAATTTCGAATTTTGCGCGGTAATATCAAACCTATATGCATTTTTTTAACGGCCCTGGGTTCTAGCCCTTTAACGAACCAATATTCATTTTATTTATTAAACTGTTAGTGTACTGTGGTCTATTTAGTGTCAAGTGGAAACATGAGGAAATAAAACAGTTGAGTGAATACGCTTCTTTTATGAAAACTTCGGAGCATCTCTTGTTGCCAGATTTTCTAGACTTCACGGTAAATATTTCTTTTAAAATTTATAATATAATATTGTAATTGGATTAAATATTAAAAATGTCGTATTTATTCTGTACAATTTTTGGTAAAATTTAAACTAATATAACGATTGAGATAAAGTTATTATCGCAGCAGAAGATTTTCACCAAATCAGTTAATAATTTCTTTAAGCCACATAAGTATTATCAAGTTTATTGTTATGACAATTATGAGTTAAATGGCAGTAAACATCGATAAGGCCGAGAAAAATCTGATGGATCAACATAGTAGGTTTTGCCTATAAGTTTTCGTGCTTAATATTATAATTTGATAAGACCAATTATAAATTATAGTAAAGTTTGTTGGAAACCTAACTTTTTCATTTCATCTTAACTTGAATTGTTTTTTTTTATACGGCGTATAATCTTTTGACCTATATTTCTTTAGCGAACTTTAACTGTAATTGGTAATTCTTGAGCATTTTGCTCATAAATTCTATTTATTTTTAAAGGTTATTGATGAAAGTTGTTTTATAAACACCATGTAAGTATTTTGTAACAGTTCTAACATATACAATATGGATTGAATCCGTGACCTGTATACGTTGTAATCATGCAATACAAACATCGGATGATCCCAAAGGGTCAATTCATGTGTGATTGATTATGATTGCAATCGTAAGGTTATTACGGTAATTTTTTGACACGCAACCTTCTCGGCCTTGTCTCTATATTAAACGATGTAACGAGGTATAATAATTTCATTTTAAAAATATGTATTCTGTCTGTTTTTTCACAGTAAAATCAACCATCCGAGCAGGTAGTAGATTGGTTACAAACTAAGAGATTAATAACAATTCAAAAGAGCTTCTTGAGTTATTTTGATTTTATCCATAGCTTTTTAGTTAAAATCTGAAAAGCCAAAATGATAAAGAGAAATAAATAAAGGATTCACTGATGTAAAGATACTTGTTAGTAATGATCTTAAGTACAATTCCCGACGAGGAAAAGATAGGATCAAATAAATTAGCTTCAAGATAATATGCTTCATCGAAACATAAAAAGAAGTTACACTAAAAATTATATAATATATTCGATTTTAACAACAATTATCCCCAACTATCCCAAGATAATAGCTTGGGATTTAATTGGGCATAGTTGAAAAAGACTGATCCGGAAGTAGTTTAATATATATTCGATATATATATATCTGTATAAATTTTTTTTAAAAAGTGTACTGCATAAATATGAACAGAAGGTTAACGTAAGCATTGAAATAAACCTTATAATATGCTTAAGTTGGGAAAGCTGAGAAATGTTAACGGGATATGTTTTAATCAGAAAATTTTATGTATGTAGTCCAGAGCAGAAACCAATATGTTTTTTCTGAATGTATAACGGTGTTTTTTACAATTTACAAAAGAACAAAACATTGTCAATTATAACGGTAGGTGAATTATGATAATATAGTCAAAATATAAGTGACTAATTCCAACTGGCCCAGGTGGCTGTCTCGAAAAGCAATATATTATCAAAAATCCAATATAACTCTCCATTAAAGTTTAAATCTTTATTAAGATTTTGGAAGCTTTATAATTGCGAAGCAAATAACAACATTTTGTATTTTAAAATCTTTGACATCTTAGTTATGTTTGAAATAATTCTCTTGAAAGCCCATAAATTTGAAAAAGCTTTTGTTATTGTAACTTTAGCACCCTTTTGTATTAAATAATAAACTTTTATCATCCTATTAGCAAAGACAAACTGCCAAACAAGAGATTGTGTATCGGTAGGATGCGTTGTAGAATCCTCTGGTGCTCCACTAAAGGATGGGGCGGGTATCGCTGGGTTTTAGTGGTGCATTCTGGCTTACTGCCAGCGAGTCCCACACTCCCGTTCAGATTTTGTCTGAACGGGGTGCGTAAAGGCATTTCCCAGCGTGAAAAAAAAGGATGCGTTGTAGAAACCATAAGAGATTAATCGCCTCTTACCAGTTTTTACCTCTTTCATCTTAAACTATATCATCACTTACGACCCGGTGTGATCACATTCACGCGTTAACCTGTCAACAATAAAAAAAAACAGTTCTAAGCCGTGAGTCTGAAGTTTTTTAATTGCAAAAGTAGTGTTATGCTTGACGATATTTCGTCTCAAACATTTGCCTACAAAACCATAGTTTCATTTTTATCGAAGGATCCTACTTATGCTACTTGAGTAAAGATACAAATCCATATAAACAAAAAAATTTCACTGTATGGATACCGTAAACGTGATGTCATCAAAGTGACAAGCAAATATAACAGGTCAAGTCAAGATCAATAAATATGAGAGGGATAAAAACTGTGTATTTATCATTTGCGTCCAATTGTAAAACCGTATATATATGTACGTATGAGTCGCTGAACTAACAATGATCATACAAGTATATATGTTAAAGAAATATTCAAAATTTTTAAACGAACATATCAATTGATTGCCTTTCTATTATATTACGTATAATAAATACGTTATGTTATCTCAAACCCATATTTAATTAAGTAAATTACTACGTTATCTATCACGATATTCTTAAACCCATTACACAGGAAAAACTCTTTGAATCCTTTTACCTGAGCTTTCAAAAGATGGATCTGTATAACTTTCCACAAAATAAATTTGATTAATGGAATTAATGGAATATGTATTTAAGATTTATGAGATGAATAAACAAGCAGTTTATTAAAGGTTTGAAATAATAAGATAAAGAGTGTGGACTGTAATAATAGTCAAGTCAAGAATCACATAATATATAAATACGTCTAACAACTTTTTTTAATCAGTAAGGTTTTCAAGTTTCTAGTCAAATATCTACTCAGCTTTGTACTGTAATGTTAAGTTACACTCTAGCTTTATCTTTATAAAGTAGTCTATTAAAAATCGATAAAAATAATAGTAAAGGCACTAGTAATGTTGTTAATTATGGAAAATATTATAGGTTTCCTTAAAACTTCGTCTTAAAATTTCTTAACCAAAATACGACAAACAGTATTTGTATACACTTAACTTTAGAATTTAAGTGTTTATCCAGTCTCGTCTAATAAATTAAAGCAAAAAATCTAGGAATACAAGGATATTGTCTATAAACAAGTTATGACTGTGTATATATACATAGTCATATAGTATATATATTTTAGTTATACATTAACTAATGTCTAGTGAGAGAAAAATATACATTTGTGCTGAATATTTCCTCTAAAGCTTAATATATAATAAAATATATATTTACGACCAAAAAAGTTGAGTTAAGATCAGTCATAACAAAAATCTAGTATCCTATGCATACATTTTAAAAATGTTCTTGACCTAAAATAACATAGAAGTATTTAAATAAATAATTCCAACACATAAACATAAGATATTACATTAAATACATTTGCGGCTTATTTACAGTCATAAAATCACTGTGATGTTAGCGATATTAACTGTTAAAGTAAAGTTTATAGCTTTACAGTTAATAAATATTTATTAAACTATACTCCTAATGTACACTTGTTTCAATGCTTGTCTTGTTCATACTTGTTCATCACAGTACTTGCACTCATTTCAAGATGAGACGTCATAATTTAACTTTCAACCTTTTTTTCTTAATACATTCAAGTTTTTTTCTACTTAATTTTTTGTATAACGTCTTAGGCTATAAAATTGATCGGTTCTTAATCTCTTTGACTTTATATTACACCTTTATTTTAATCCGTTTCTCTATTTTTCAATTCGTACTTACAGTCATAATATACATCGAAAATAATAAAATACTTTTTGTTCATTCACTCATTTTCAAATAAGTTTTCTTGTAGTGTATGACACTTGGTGTTATTGAAGTTTTTGTCAAATATTCATTAGTAAAATCAATTTAATTAGCCAAAAAGTTCCCTTTAACAAATTTGAGCTAGGTAACGTGGTAATTGACTTTATTATTTTTTTATATATTACCCGTTTTCAAGCCATTTATGTATGTGATTGTAATGTAAAAATACTATGTCTGTATACATTATTAAGTATTTTTATCACACTGTGTGGGTATTTTGAATATTGTCTGATTGGATGGAAAGCGTGGATCCGTTCGCGATTGGGCTTTTACCAGGACCACGATCTTTAGTCATGAAGGAGCGATAGGAGAGAGAGAGAAAAGTTTCAGGCCATTCACGTCCTGCTGGGTCCAGGTGTTATCATTCATAGGAGAGAGGGTCTGTAGAGCATAGACCTACCATGCTAATTCAATGCAGGTTGACAGGCATAGTACACAAGTGCACTCTCTATTCCTTCACTCTCATAGTCCAATGTGACGGGAATCCGACACGAACGAAGAGAGATCAAGCGCAGTATCGACGGCTCCACCAACGTGCTCTCCGAGGCACACCGCCAACTTCGTAACTTCGGGAAAATACTGAGAATTTCTTAATTTTTTAACACAAAACTCAATATCAACTTTTTATATCCTTGATATCTTTGTATAAAGTAATGCGTATAGTAATAAGTTGCAGCCTGCAGTGGCTGCCCATCGGTTAAGGAGATGATGATGATTATGAAATAAATTAATGCTTTCGACACCATTGGTTCAGTGGTTAGCATGTTCGACTACAGATATGACGTCCTAGGTTCGAGTCCCGGGGCGGGCCAATTCAAAAATCTATTTAGAGTTCTCTATTAAGATTTTCTCAATATTTCCTCATAGTTGGGAAGTTGGCGGTGTGTTCCACCCCCGTGCCTAGACGAGCACGTTGAGCCGTCGGTCCTGGGCTTAATCTCTCTCAGGTCATGTCGAATTCCCGTCACATTAAACTATGAGAGTGAAGGAATAGAGAGTGCACTTGTGAACTATGCCTGCCAACCCGCAGTATTGCAGCGTGATGGGTATATGCTCTAATAACCCTCTCCCCTATAAGGGAGGAGGCCTGTGCCCAGCAGCGGAACGTTATTGGGCTGCTACTTACTTTCTTACATTATTTTTTAGGTTGTTTTTGAATTACTTTGGAACACACGTTAATACGGATTAAGTTCTATTATATTTTAATTAAACGTCTATTTTGTGTATGAAAATAAATTACGTTATGAAAATTCTTATATGGATAAATATGTTCGTTATATTTAAGAACTCAGTACTGCCATAAGTGCTGCTAAAAAGTATCAAATAAAATCGTCTCACGTTTGCATAAGCCTGATGAATGTGCGCAATTAATTTTAATTTTAAATAAAAAAGGCGGTATCTCAAGCCATATTTTTGATATATTAATAAATGTGATATCATTAAATGTATATTCTGATTTCCAGTTGATATTAAAATGTCAACGCGTTAAATTTTTTTTATAGTTCATTCTATTTAATTAAGTCTTAATGTCTTGGGCGGTAACGATAACGAATGAAGGTGGTCTTTTGACATATAATTTGGTTCAATATATTACATACCTTTAAATAATATTCCTCCCATTTTAATAATATATGCATACAAATTGAGGTGGAGTAAATTATTAAATATCTAAATTAAAAGTAAATATATAATATACTATTAAATTCAGATGGACATATTACCCGTATATGATCTAGTTTTTATAGATCACAAAATCATTAATAACTATTATGTTAGATACAATTTCACTTGATTTAGAATCTTGGATCTCAATCTGATCAAGATAAAATGAAGATTTTATTACCGATAATTTTTTTTCTCGTAAATTAAAATATCCGACAATTATACTTTGCACGTATATAATTTTTACTCTACTCTTTATATATTGTATAGACAGACGACGAGGCTTCAAAGGGCAACACCTTGTCTGACTAAACAACAAAATATAAACTCTGTGAAACAAGGTATTTATGTAATAGCATTTTGGCATAGACAATAAGCGATAAGCGATACGCTGTAACAATTTTTCCAATTATTCCACCTAATTTCTGATTAAATATCGAAAAAATACTTTTAAACCAGTTAGCAAAAATACATTTGAACAAATCAAATAAACGTGGAGGTATTTTTTTTATATTGCTGAGAGTTCAGCGCTTGACTGGTAGTAAGTGATGATACAGTCGATATACCCCTTACGGTTTCTACACAGCATCGTACCGGAACACAAACGTGTTTGTTTTGGCGGTACGTCTTTGCTGGTAGGGAGGTAACTAGCCACGGTGGAAGTCTCCCACCAGACCCGACTCAGACAAATTAGAAAATACATACATACATACATAGCATCCCGCCTCATTCCCATAGGGGTAGGCAGAGACAACATCCATCCACTTGCCACGATCCTTGCATATCGCCTTCGCTTCTTTCATTTCCATTAAACCTTTCATACAAGTTTGTAATTTAGAGTACTCTTGACCTGGCCGTTATTTAAAATGCCTGGATTTGGTCCAGGAACATTCGCCCTGGTCTTCCCCTTCCAACTTTCGCAATCTCTCTTGACTCATAAATCCTTTTTGACAGTCTCCCTTCATTCATTCTCTCTACCTGCCCAAACTATCTAAGCATACCCTTCTCAATTTTAGTCACTACATCTTCTTTTATGCCACAACGTTCTCTTATCACACTTTTTCTTACTCTGTCTCTCAGTTTTAATCCACTCATACTTTTCAACGCTCTCATATCTATCGCATTTATTTTACTTTTGTGATTCTTCTGCCATACCCAACTTACAGCAAAATACAATTTTCTAAATTCGCCCTCCCGGAGAACGAACCCGGGACCTCTGCTAGCCAGGCGAGTACTCGCATCACTGCGCCAGTGAGGCCGTAAAGTAAGATATCTAAAATAGACCAGTGTTTGATTGTGATATTATCAGCAAATTATGATACACTCTAAGATTAACGTGAAGACAGGTAGCTCTTATTGGTATCTACGTATCGTTGTACTGGAAGGCAATTATTTTAGATGATGACAAGTCTTTGGTAGCGTGATAATGAGCTAGTGAAAAAGCCTGTCCAGGACAAGATAAATTAGAAAATAGCATTCAAGGTCACTAATGAAGCAAGTGGCATCACATCCATCATGTCGAGAGTATTTCCAATTTGTGAAATTTAAGGAACGATTATCACAATATCATCGTTTAAATTCCATTTTGATAAAGAAGCTGATCTCAGGTTTAATCTTCAGTTCAAACGCTTTCGTTTATTATTTGGCACACAATAAATTGCACCACAGAACAAAGTAGAAAGTTAACATCTACGGTTTTACATGTAGTGTGCGATCAGTGGCGACACAGACGTCATTTTCACTTTAATAAAGAGGAATAAAGTACTCTATATAACAGTGAGAGACACAGAGAGAGAATAAATATACTTTACTGAACACTGAAGAAACGCTTTATTTCTCACTAACGATGGGTTAGGGTTATATTAAATAAACAGTTTAAATCATCAATCTTCATTAAGATAGAGCTGGTTTGTACTCGTATCTGATGGTAAGTGATATTACAGTTTAAGAGGTGATTTATTTCTTATGGTTACTATACACAGATCCGAAATGCAATTTTAATGTATAGCGGCATTTCTTTGATGGTATTGTGGTCAATATCCACCACCGAAATCTCCCATTAGTCCAGACTCAGACAAATTAGAACATGCTATTTCCTAAATTTGCTCTATTGAGAGTCGAACCCAAAACAGCGTTGCAAGCAAAGCGAGTACTCGTACTATATGCACCTTCTTTGGCATAAAGCTCCTTTATTTTTAAGGCTTCATTTAAAAATATGAATTATACAGTATCGAAATATAACTTTTTAAAGTTTTTAAAGTTTACTTAAATTTAAAATATCATCGATACAATCTCCCTACGTTCGTACCTTGGAGTGCATGTTAAGCCGTCGGTCCTGCGCCTGATCTATCTCTGGTTGTGTAGGATTGCCATCCTATCGGATTATGACAGTGAAGGTATAGGGAGTACGCTTGTGATAGCACATACACTTGTGTAATCTGTCTGCTAAGCCACAGTGGAGCAGCGTAGTGGGTCTTTGTTCAAAACAGCGACGAGGCCTGTGCCTCTCTTCTAGAAGCGACGAGGCCTGTGCCTAGCCGTGGGACTTTAATGGTCTACTATTAACCACCTATTTTAAATAATTCTTTTAACTCATACAGTATGATACTTGGTTTTGATATAGTTTTAAGTAGGAAATAACTTTAATTTTTCTCAAATTTATGCGATCTTAATAAACAAAGCAAATAAAAGACATCAACGCGTATCATATATGTCAACTTAATTTTAAATGTCTGGCCTTTGACATTTTCCTTTTTAAGTAATCCTGTAAGCATTTTAATTTTAAATACATCAAATATACAATATTTAGTATATTTTGTGAGAATATTTAATCAATATATATGAAATATTTACGTTTTAAAATAGAAATAATACAATTGTACGCTTTATTTAAGATATATATCGTATATATAAGTATCGAAGCGATTATATTGATAGCTTATACGTTGATAGTTTTTTCGTCTATTGTGTCTTTACTGGTATCATCAGAATTATATAAAAAAGTAACTGTTCCTGGCGGTGTCACCTGCCTAGTTTCCAATGCTGTAAAAGTATGGGATCATATCGTCAATATAAATCTTTCTCAAATCCACAGAACATACACAGTTTTTTTTAATGAAATTGGTATATCATTCATTATAAAAAGATTTAAAAGGACATTTATTTTATTTTATTAAATTATTTCATAGTCAGTGGACATAATGATCTTTTTTAAATCGTCAAATATCGTCGCTAGTAATTAAGCACGTTAGAAATAAGATCTTTTTATAAACCTGTTACAAATAACACCAAATACTTCTTCACAGTTGTGAAACAGATGTTAAATTAAGGTAAACGTTCTATACGTGAAATAATGTTAATTGTAACAGAAATTATCTTAGCTCAGCTTAGGCTATTTTACACTTCTTTATCGATCGCAGAAGCATAAAAAGTTAAAATAATTGCCGGTATTTTGTATATATTTAATGTAATAATCAAATAATGTTTCGATTTAAAGGTGTATAAAATAAATTATTTTATTCTTAGTATTTAAAAGTATTTCGTATAGGAAAACTACGTCTAATATAACCTAATAATAGGTAATAAAGGTACCTTTGAATAATATTATCGTAAAAGAACCCAATTTTCTTTATCTTTGTTGGAAAGCTAAGCTTGACTGGCGGAGGATAGAATCTGGGATATCTGCTATCAAACAAAGTACTCCTACCAATAAACCAATAAGTTTATAATATATTTTGATAACAGTTTATTGTATTATTTCTTGCATTTTCTGGAGGGCGAAGTTTGAATAGCCTATTAACTTTGGTGCTAGAGCTATTTTAGGAAATGTTATTGCAAAGCATGCTGTATATTGTCTAGAACCTTAACAAATGTCAATTTTTTTTAAAGATTCAATAGATTAATGTGAAACTGGCTTTATAAAAGCAAATCAGGTTCAGTGCAGTTATGACGCTCTAAATATTCTAGCGGACGCTTCTTCGAAATGTTTAATATGGCAGCGATTAAAACTTGTTTTAATTCACCTTGTTTTTATTCACTTCTATGAAACTGTGGCTGGAGTGGTTAATCGTATAAGAAGGACTCTTTTCATTGATAATAAGAAAATATAAATTTGTTTTATATTGTAGCCACTTTAACTTACATATGTTCAGGAACATAAAAATGTAGTATCGTATTTTTCGGACTATAAGACATGACACACACACAAGACAACATTAACGTGTGAAATAAATAAATAATTGTAGAAATGTTGGTATTTTCAATTTAAATTTAAGTGAACCATTGAGTTATTTGATTCTTAAATGATATAATATAAATCATTTAAAAGTTTTTAATGATTCTCTCAAAGAATTTTATTCTTCGTAATGATATAATTTATTTATTTCATGTTTTTTTTGTATCATTAAAAATACTAAAGCTCATAAAAAAAAACAATCTCTATATATATGAAACTCTATATCTTTAGTGTAGATACAATGAATATACAAAACAAAATACCTGTCAGAGAACATTTAAATATTTGCCTCAAATACTCCAACTACGTCTCTCGTCTTGAGATATAGATTAAATTCAAAGTATCAATTTGTTTTCAATGGTTATTACCCTATTTACGGTTGAGGAATTCCCATGAAAATATCTTAAGCTGCTCAAGTGGCATCTGCTTTTGAAATCGTGGGTGCTATTAATATCAATCAAACTACATATAGAATGAATCTGATACCACATTTTTTTTAAATATACTGTACCCGGCAACATTTCATCGAAAATGGGACCAAATTGTGAATTTAAATATATTCCTGCCACCACCAGGATATCAACAACACATCATAATCAGTCTAGTCACTAAGAACAAGTTCAGCCATATATACACGTACTAACTGAATCCGCAACTTCGTCTGCGTGGGTGTTTTTTTGGGTAGTATTTTCATTAAAATAGGCAAATTATTTTACAAAAAAGAAACATATTTATAAATACTTCAGTGAGCTATTTGCTGTGTACTACTGCAATATCATACTGACTATGGGCCTCATGCGGAATCTCAGAGTCACTTAGCGTGCGATGGAGAGGGCTATGCTCGGAGTGTCTCTACGTGATCGAATCAGAGATGAAGAGATCCGTAGTAGAACCAGAGTCACCGACATAGTCCTACGATTCGCGAACCAGAAGTGGCAATGGGTGGGGCACATAGTCCGGAGGACCGATGGATGTCGGGGGCCGAAGTAGCGTGGAGTAGCGACCCCGCACCGGACGGCGCATGGTAGGCAGACCTCCAACAAGGTGAACCGATTATATAAAGATGGTCGCCTGTAGCCGCTGGAGCCAGGTGGCGCAAGATCGGGCCTTGTGGACGTCATTACGTGAGACCTATGTCCAACAGTGAACGTCCATCGGTTGAAGCGACGACGACGACGACTGCAATATCGTGATGAGACTATAGTTAACACCCTCGTCACCCCCCTCGCGGGTAGAATTTCATAAAATCCGTTCTTAGCTGATCTGTATTTAACAAAAGAAATATTCCTACCAAATTTCAAGTCTCTACGCCTTATGGTTATCTATAGCTGGATATCTCTTATACTCGTATATATAGAAAAATAATACACATGAACATATAGTCTTCCACTTGCATTCTTACTAGCAAACCTGGTCAATGTTCATTGAGATTAGTTATACGTTTGATATTTCCCGTTCCCCTGAAAACTCATGCATAAAAATACCTACTATAATATATATTGATATAGTTTCACATTACGTTTACTATCTTCAAGCTATTTGTTAGCACTATATGTGGCTTTACTTCAAATTACTTTTTCCCTATTTGGTATTGCAATTAATAAGTATAAAATGAAATAAAGAAAGATATAACTGTTATTTATATTGTACATTTAGTTAAATACAAACTAAATGCTATGCTTAAAAGAAAAAGAAAGAAAAATCTGTCCTTTTTTTTTTCTAAAACAATGATTCCCCGTTTCCCAAGCAATTGGCATGAATCTAAAACTGTCATATCATTATTGTTACTATCAATACTATCAGTAACTAATAGCTGTCGTTATATTATATTGTAAAAGATTTCACCACAAATATATTCGTAAATTGCTAAATACCAACTTCCATAACATTCAAAAATAACTGATTTTGAAGACAAAACGTCATGTTATGTCAAAATTATGGCCATAGTAAGTAGCAGCCCATTAACGTCCCACTCACCCACAGGCCTCCTCACTCCGAGGAGTCAGGGTTTTTACAGCAAAGACCCACCACGCTGCTCCAATGCGGATTTACAGGCAATAATACCATAAATCTATTTTATTCTATGTCATAATTAAATGAAATAAGCGACGACGGTTTAAGCTTAAAAATAACAGGCAGATAGTCTCGCATTTTTAATTTTCGTATAGATTAATCAATGCATATATGAGACCTTAAATAATTTCAACACAATAATTTACATTATAATATTTTATTAGTCAAGATCAAGTTTTTGTCAAATATTTGTTAAGGCGCGTCCTCTGACATCTCAAATATGGTCTTTGTAAATACTGCTACCGGATCACAAGCTCGCATGTGTGGTCTTATTTTATTGTTCAACCAATTTAGTTTGTGACAAACATACCATTCATATAAGACATTTCACAAGTGTCTAAATATTTAACGAAATTTTGTTCAAAGTTCTGTCACGTCATAGAAAAGGTTAGAAGATTATTTTATTACATTAAAGTGGGTAGACGGATTCAGAGAATTCGCGGTGTCAAATCCACGTCAAGCTCCGTTAAGTTTCTCTTTATAAAACTAAAGCTTACGTGCTTTATTGTCCCATCATGGACCCTTCGATGACCGTCATGGACCCTTTCGATGAGGGAAAGTATCGTGAGGACACTAGCATATTCTGGAAGTAATTCTGTGGTATGTATAACCTGCATTGCAGCAGCGTGCACTAAAACCCTCTCTCCAATGAGCGAGGAGGCTTGTGGCCAAGCAGTGTGATGCTAATAGGCTACCACTTACCTTATCTCACCTTTGTTATATTATTACTACAGAATTTTCGTAGTTTAACCTGGAATGTTTTAAAAATTGGTGATTTCATAGGTGTGGATGTGTTCTCTCCCAGCTTCAAATTATCTACCCGCAAACCTCGACGTCCAGTAAATGGCGTCTATTAACACTTCTTTGAGTCTATACTAAAAATAAAGCTAGAAAACATCCTATAATATATGTATTAACATAGATGATATGCTTTATTATGCACCACGCTAAAAATAGATGTACAATAACTCAATATTAGATACATTTAGTGTGCAATAGATCTCTTCTAGAGAACCCTGGCGTTAGGGAAACTATAAAAAAAATAGAGTGTAAGTGGTGTGTATAAATTAATGAATAGGCATAAAATATCTACACTTAATATATACATTAATACATGACAAATACTCATCCATACAAATAATACATAAATTAATATGTATTGATCTCCTTGGTGTGAATTTATCTTCTTCATTTAACTTTCGGCAGTGCATCGAATCCAAAGCACAAACTACGGCTAAAAAGCTTGTTATCCTTAATAAGGTCAAACATTACTTCACGCCGAAACAGCTTTCAAACCTATATCAAGCTCAAGACTGATCGTGCGTGAAGTATTTTAGCAACCTTTGGGACGGCGCAGCCAAGTACCAGCTGGCTGTTTTCGATTCGAAAGATCGCAGAGCCGTTGACGCATAGCCAACGAAACTCGATTCACACATAGAAAGTCTGCAGCATCGACGTAACGTTGTCTGTCTGTCGGTATTTTACAGGATATATTTCGGAGAGTGTGCGCAAGAACTGTATGATCTTCTTCCTCCGTCACCTTTTTACTTTCGAATAGCAAGGCACTAAAACGATTGGCATCTGTACATAGTGGGTATCCCACGTTTCCGCACCAAACGATCTAACCAATCGTTATTGAACCTACTTCCATGTTCCCCAAGTCCTACGATCCGGATATATTCCGGTATTTCAAAGTCATAGTGAATAGGAATCTCTTAGGCAAGTCCACCCTAAGCTGGATCAACACTTAACATCAGGTTTGATTGCAGCGCATGCCTTTTATCTATAAAAAAATGTTTATATAATCAACACTTTTAGCGTACGAGCGCCGTACGTGTGGCTTAACTAAAAATCTCTTTTCCACACACACACACACGACTGAAATGCTGATTTTCATCGAACATTATGACTGGATAAATATTACAGTCGTCTGATAGTTTTAAAGCAAATTTTAATCACCAATTTCCACAACCCCACGTAATATAACTTTTTTAATATAGCTAATTATTAAGATATCTTATTAAATGATTCAGATTTAAGAAATCCTTATTCTATCGCAACTTTCATTTTCTATCAGAGTTTGTACTAATAGTAAATATCACTGATCGTTGTTTAATACGAACTCAATTAGTCGACAATTTAACATAACATTTATCACGTTACAAAACATTTAAATGTTGACATAAGAAAAAATAACAAGCGTAGTTGTGTGATGGAGGCATTATTACATTTCAAAACTTACGTTGTGTGGTTCGCTCTAATTTAAAATCAAATCAGACGCCGTTCACACGTCATGTCATGACACGATCCGTCAGAGGTCACTTTCCGTGACGTATCTGTATGACCCGGATCACTCGAATAGAATGTACACACACTATTCTCAATTTATTAAATGTAAGTTATTAACCATTTCTCGTGGTGTCACTTGCCTAGTTTTAAGGATTAAATATCAAGTTTATAAAAACATACATACACATACATAGCATCACGCCTCATTCCCATAGGAGTAGGCAGAGACAACGTCCTTCCACTTGCCGCGAACCTTGCATACCTCCTTCGCTTCTATCATTGTCACTAAACCTTTCATACTAGTTCATCGGTTTAGAGTACTCTTGACTTGGCCCTTATTTAAAATGTCCTGGATTTGGTCCACGAACGTTGCCTTGGTCTTTCACTTCCAACTTCCTTTCGCATTCACTCTTGACTCATAAATCCTTTTTGTCAGTCACCTTTCATTCATTCTCTCTATATGACTCTGTCTTTCTTTCATCTCATTTATAAAAACCTTCACAAAAATGCTTAAGGGACGTGAACACGTCTTTAAAATCGCACCGTGGAGGCAATCAAAAAAACGAATGATAACAAAATCGGGAGATACAGTTTGGTATTGCAGTTTCATATCAATCACCTATATCTGAAATTTTATTATATCCATGAATAGCTAAAGGATCAAGGATTATAAGGCTAAGTAAAGACTGTAACACACCGGACGCGGCGGAGTGGGGAGCCCCGCCATATTGAAGCTATTACCCGTTACGAGACGTATTCACGTAATGCCAACGGCCGTGTCTATAACACAGCCACACCCAATTTCTAATAAAATTTGGTTAGCTTATAGTGAACCAACCTTAAAAGATAGACATATGTTGTCATAGACTTTTTGTTTAGAAGTTTTGAAGGAACAATTCTATTCTACATAAATTGTAACAGTTATTCTACTAATACCAGCGTGATTTCGAATGCGCCGACATTGGTAGGATTACTGCTATTAATATATAGGAGTATAAAGAGCCATAAATCAAAAAATAAGAAGAAGTTTATGCAAAACTGGTTACCCAGCGCGCATAAGCTTCCAAAATAAATAAAAAGCTCTTTAAAGTGAAACACTGCAAATAGCTAAATTATCAAAACTTCTACCCATAAACACTATTCTACGTTGACGAAGTCACGGAGCCTCCTTTCCCCATGTTAAAATAATACGTTTGTGAAGGCAAACGAATCCGGGGTGCCAGAGTAGAAAGTTTCTTCTGTGAATCTCTGGTCCCTCACTTAAGGATCAAGAGGGTTTCGTTGAGTTTTAGTGGGTATTCTGGTACTGTCTAGTAAGTCCCACACTCCCAACCGATGACTGTCGGGTGAGGTTTAAACGCATTTTCCAGCGTAAAAAAAGAAAAAAAAACGGCTACTTATATAAATGTCGGAGTATAATAGTCTGTGGAACGCTAGCGCCATCTGTCTATCGGCGTGAGGCAGAGTCAATAGTGACAATGCGGCACTCGTCTCTCCAGTTCTCGAGTGACGGTCGGCCGGAGCGGTCGACTATTGAAACTGTCGCGTTCCTATCTATTATTGTTAATGAGTTTGTGTAAATTGATATCGGCAACATTAAGTGATTGAACATTATAATTTGAGTTAATTAATAAAGGTTTTGATTGCACCAACATTATCCATCAACGCCCACAGTATGGAAATTAAATTATGGATGCCATTAATGACAATATCGGCGGAGAACCCTACGCCATAGGGGCTTGATGCTCCTTTCACTTTTATTCTCCGACATATATTGCTGTTCTGTTCTGTACTGATGTAATACATATTCTCTATAATTCGTGGGAACATACATTAAAAAAAACTTACACCGGTAAATTTAAAGCAACACTTCTTCACTTGACACTATATAATCTAATTTAAATTATTATACTTGTGACCTTTTGAGCCCTCTTAAAATTTGAACCGCACACGTCCATGTTTCCCCGACTGTCATACGAGACAAGCGCCCGCGTACGTTGACGCGTCATGTCAAAATTCCCGACGTTGTAGTGATGGACGAGTTAATTTTGAATGATTCAAACACATTAGCTTACATGGTTGAAACAGTGATTATTTTAATATACTAGCTGATACGCGCAACTTCGTCTGTGTCATATCTACTCTCTTCTCGGTCGTATCCTTCATGTTTAAAAGCTGTGTCCGTACTTTGGTGCCTGCATCATTTTCTTCACCAATGCCTTCCATCCTTTTCGACCCTTGACGTTCCTTATGGCAGCAACAAATGAAAGACCTGTAATTGCTTTTACATGGTCTTCTACCTTCCACATTGCCAGTAACATTGAGTATCAACTTGGCTAAGTTGTTAGTTGACAATAGTTTGGAAGCACTTGTATCACATGAGAGCCAGGATATAATAGATTCCCATAGGAATGTCTATAGTAAGTCAATCTTAAAATATAGATATATGCTATCGCAGTTTTTCTTTAGTACTTTTTGAGAGTAACAATTCCATCGTGTATTGATTGTTTAATTGCTTAAACAACACAGGCGACACAAGCTCTTAAAATGAATAATTTCTCCCCATTTTTGATCGGTTGTTCGTCCGTCTTTAAAAACACGAATTTTTTTTCTCAATCAGAGTACTATTCTTTTTACATTTAAATGAATTGTTAATTATCTTATAGTTTTCATTGCTGCACTTACCTAACTCGAAATAAACCTGAAACTGTAATTTTTTTACACAATTTAACACAATTTTATATATACATTCTCAGTTTTTGTATTATTTTTGTATAATTAAGACGTCAGTATAATGTTTATTATTAGTTAATTAGGCCTATTTTACAAATACTCTCTGCAATACACATATAAAATTTAGCAAATGTCACCATTGCGTAAAGTGATTGTAAAAAGCTTCCGAATACTTTAAAATCTAAATAAATATCTATAACATATGAAGAGGAAACTCATTTATAGATTGTTATATAACAGACCAATTCAACCATCTCGTAAAACCACGTGTTTATGGTTGGAAAGACAATAGTCATCTTTTCCTTATTATCTCAGCTTTGTAAGTTCCGTTTTCACCTACAAATAAAGTATAGGACAGACTTAGATATTATTCAATTCAATATTTAGAATATATACACTGGCGATGATGTCTACGTATAAACCTTTAACTTGCATTTTAGACATTTTCAAGCTTTTTTTTTTTTTTTTTTTTTGCGCTGGGAAATGCCTTTACGCACCCCGATGAAAGATTTTCTAATCGGGAGTGTGGGACTCACAGATTACAGAATACCCACTAAAACCCAGCGGATCCCTCCTCATCCATGAGTGAGATCACTAGAGGTTCCCTAGCTGCATTCCACTCTAGTGACCCGGATGACACCGACCACGAGTACCTATCACTCAATAGGGAGAAACATGAAGCGCATAAGTGCGACTTCTGCCACCAAGTCTTCTCCGACGGCTAGGTAGAGCTTCAGCCTCTTGCTCCCTTAGTCTCCCATTTGCCTCCTTCAGCGAGATGACGGTCTCGCAAAAGAAGGCAACCGTCCTCCACCCAACTTCACTGGAGAGCATTACCCCTATTATGCTCTCCAATGAAATGTCTCCTCCAACCAGCGACAATAAGGTATGCCGCTGGGGTGCCCACGCTGGACATTCCGCCAGGGTATGGTGCGCCGTGTCCACAGGAGCACCACACTCATGACAGGCGGGCGTTTCCTCGCGGCCAACGACCTGGTGCAAGTACTTGCCGAAGCAACCATGGCCGGTCAGCACCTGCACCAGACGGTAGGAAAGAGATCCTTGCCTCCTGGTGAGCCAATTGTCCAGATATGGAAGGATCGCCTCCACTGTGACTTTGCCCGCAGTTGGGGATCCAAGATCTTCCCTCCATCTTTCGATCAGAGCTCTGTCGGCGAGAGCCCTGATCCTCCGGAACTGGTCGTTGTATGAGTCAGCGCCTCTGGAAGCCCTTGTAACTACCTTGCACTGATAGGCGACTGCAAGGACTTCTGCCCGGAGCTCCCAAGGGGGGTCGCCCGCCAATAGTGTCGCCGCCGTCCAAGAGATGGTACGGTACCCTCGTATTACTCTAACCGCTATTACCCTCTGCGCTCTACGCAGGAGAGCTTTATTCGAAGCAGTTAGAGCATTGGCCCACACAGGTGCACCGTACAAGGCCATACTAGACACTATACCGGCATAAAGTCGCCGGCAGAGCGATCCCGGACCCCTCACATTAGGCATTAACCTACCAAGTGCGGAAGCGGCATTGATGAGTCGTGGGACAAGCCAGGTAAAGTGGGCCCGAAATCCCCATCGGCCATCTAGCATTAATCCCAGATACTTCATCTGGGCTTTTAATCGCAACACCGCGCCATCCAATATTAGAGCTGCCCCGCGTGGAGGTCCCCTCCGAGGTCCATGGAAGAGCATGCACTCACTCTTAGTGATGGATACCTCTAAACCCAATCTACGAATCCTTTCCATCACCAGGTTTGTGCCAACTTCGGCAAGAAGGGAAGCCTCCTCATAACTCCTACCTCGGGCCGTGATGAGGGTATCGTCCGCGTAGCATACCAATCCCATCTTTGGCAGCAACGGGCATCGCAGCAGCCAGTCGAAGCCAATGTTCCACAACACAGGCCCAAGAACTGACCCCTGCGGCACTCCGCGGACCACTCGTTGCCGGAATAAACGACCGCCACTCTCCCATAGGATCTCTCGATCCTGGAGGTATGCCACCAATAGCCTCCTGATATATGAAGGCAAACGATGATATCGCAATGCCTCCAATACTGTCCCATGTGGAAGACTATTGAAGGCATTCGCTATATCAAGCGAAACCGCCAGGACAACCTCTCCATTGATAACTGCTTCAGATGTTTGACTTCGTAGGAGTTCCAGAGCATCGATGGTGGATCTACCACGCCGAAACCCAAACTGAAAGCCCGACAGCCCGGGCCCGACCTCCTCAAGGTGCTGAACGATACGAGAAGCCAGGATCTTCTCGAAGATCTTTCCCATCTCGTTTAGCAAGACGATCGGTCTATATCCGGATGAGGAGTCTAAAGGACGAAGACATTTTCAAGCTGATTTATCGATTTTTTCAGCTTGAAAATGTCTTCGTCCTTTAGACTCCTCATCTTTATCGATTTTTTTAATCGTATAGCTAAAACATGTTGCTTAAAACATATCCTTAGTACATACAAAAGGTAATACAGAATTAAATAGTTTATCTTTAAAACATTGTCTTACGAAATTTGGATTTTATACTTGACCTTACTGGATGAAGCTTAATGTTAATATAATTGTTTTTTATTTGTTAGTCAATTTTAGTTCGCAAAAAATATACAAGGTCATGTAAAAAATAAGAATAGAGAGTTTCTTTTTGTTTGATTGGTTCAAGAAGTTCGTGTTAGATGGCTAAAGGATTAGATATCCTTTTGGTTTATAACATATATTTCGTATCCTATATGAAAATGTATGTTATATATTTCATATTTTAAACATATATATGCATACCCAATAGGCATTACATCAGCAGAAAGTTGGTGATGATTACCAGAGATAACGCTTTGCTGTTAAAATGGAAACGACCTAAGTCTCCTTCTAATCCAGATCTAGAAAAATTGAAAAAAAAACATTTCCCATATTGCAAAATGAGATAAATTATTTAAGTTGTAACACTAAAGTTTGTGTAACTCCAGCTTAAGATCACACTTTTGATAAGTTACAAAGTAACATAAAGAGCTAAGCCTAGAAATTTCACACACAGCAAGGAAACTTGACAATGGGGAGGCCATAGAAACAATCGTAAAGTCGATACCATAGAAAACCGCCATCACTTTCTGCGCATCGTAAACAAGGTAACCTTTTCTTTCTGAAATGATTCAATGACCCTTGGAACGAACGTGACTCTGATGGTGTTCCCTTTACATTGTACACACAAAAAGACTTATTAGTACCATAAAATCTTTCGCCAACTCCATTTTCTTCCTATAATACTATTTCGAAATAATAGCTTATGTTCTTAAGAAAATCTATGTCATCTCCATTTATTTCAGGGATATATATATCGAAATATGCTTCTTTCAATATTAAAACACCGCATATGACAGTATAAATATATCTTTATCAAAAAATCTATTTTTTTAATGTTTGTTGCGTCTGATATCTAAAATGGCTATATCGATTTAGACGGGACTTTCACTGACAAATAGTATTATTAGGAGAGACTTTTTTTCGCTGGGATACATTTACGCACCTCGGCTGGTAGTCATAACTTCAACCAGGAGTGTGGGACTTGCTGAAGATCAGAATACCGTCTTAAATCCAGCGAGATCCTCAGCGTTGTGAACAGTTTAAGTGAGGACATTACCCCTTAGGACCCCGGACATTATCTGTTACGAACATTCAGATTGGAAGGAGAGGCGCAAAACCACGTCTCCCGTATTTCTCCTTCGGAGAGGGGTGTCCTCAACTGCATCTTCCCTCTCCCTCTCTAATGCCTCCTTCTCTTAGATGACATTCTCACAGGAAGATACCATCCACCAACTACGTTTACTGCTGAGCATATAGCCGACTATGTTCATCAGAGAGAGCTCACCGCCAACCAGAGACATCAGGGGTTGGCGTTGGGGTCCCCAATCTGGACATTCTGCCACTGTATGTTGTGATGTGTCAACGAGGGCTCCACACTTGTGACAGGTCGGTGTGTCTTTACGCCCAACTATATAGTAAAAGTACTTACAAAGCCACCGTGCCCAGTCAGTACCTGCACCAATCTAAATGAGAAGAATCCGTGCTTCTCACATAACCAATGCTCGAAGTGGGGTCGCACTGTTTCCATTTAAGTTCCTCTTTCCATTGCTGTATTAAATTCCTGTCAGCTAAGGCCCGGATTCTTCGAATATCATCAAACCCTTGCTGCTATCCTGCCTTTATATACAGTCAATAGGACCTATGTCGACCGCCAAAAGAATCGCCGCCGTCCATGAGATCGTCCTGTACCCCCTTATCACTCTTACGACGTATTTATTATACATACGACTATTACTCTGTCAGCAAAAACAAGTTTCACCATATTCCCAACGGAATCGGGAACTTTGTGGGTGACACCAAGAGGAACAGCTAAATTTTAAAAGTTAAAGTCATCCACGCACAATTATATTTCAAATTGCAAAAGGCGCATTGAATCATTTCACCTAGAAACGTTTTCCAGTTTTATGACGCGCTGAGAGTGCCATCACTTCGTGTTGGAACAACTTTACGATCGTTTCTATTGCTCGACTTTGTTGAGTTACCTACACCTTAAAAGTGCAATAATATAATATATTAAGGCTATTTTATAAAATAAATCTTTCTTTTTACTACAAATATAAAGAGTGTTCCGAATTAAGTTATCGATCACAACTGCGATAAATATTCAATATGTTTTTATTGCTGATAATGAGAGTTTGACTGTAATCTCACTTCATGTTAGGTGATGATATCGTCTAGGATGGCAGTGAGATAACCTGGTAAGAAATATGATAGTAAGTAGCTCCAACCGAAGCCTCCCCCCAGACCAGACTTAGATAAATTACAAAATTCAATTTCCTAAATTTGATGTGCCGGGAATCGAATCCAGCATGTTTGCTAGAGAAGCGAGCACTCTAATCATCACAAATTCGTAAAAATCAAGACGGTTAAATAGTGGTTTCAAAATAATTGCTAATTTACTGTATAATCTATGAGAAGTAGCAGTAAGCATTAAGGAAAGTAGTGTCCCAGTGGACACAGGCCTCCTCACTCATAGGAGAGAGGGATTTTGATCATAAACCCACCACGCCGTTTTGTTTACATGTATAATATCGCACTAAAATATTAACGAAAAATGTGATTCCCTATTTTTAAATAGGTATTTCTTATCAATGGAAAGTTTTGTGCAGTATTACAAGTCAATAGTTAAAGTATTTTTGTCACATTAAGCTCTACCACTATATCATCACTGTCTCGTTGGTCTAGTGATTAGCATGTTGGTGCGTCGAGCCAATTCAAAAACGGATATTGGGATTTGTATTAAGATTTTCTCAACATTTGTTGAGAGTTGGCGGTACGCTCCATATCCGTGTCTCGGAGAGCATGTCAAGCTTTCTGTCTTGCACCTGATCTCTCTTTGATCGTGTCGGATATCCATCACATCGGAATATGAAAGTGATGGAACACAGAGTGCACTGTGTACTATGCCTGCTAAGCCACCGTGGAATAGCGTGGAGGTTCTATGCTGCAAAATCTCTCTGTCCTATAAGTGAGGAGGGCTGTGCCCAGCAGTAGGACGTTAATAGGCTGCTACTTACCTTTTACTATATCATCACTTACTATCAGGTGAATACGAACTAACAAAAAAAAATCTAAAATATTTTTAAGTGAAGCAGATTTACTAGTTTATCATAAGACATTTTATAATAGTAATGTTTATTCATAAATAATACAAATTAATTGTTTTATAGGCAATAGTAATTTATTCAACAGCGCAAACTACAAGCATTTCCTAGTACTTAAATATGTAATACCATAAAAGTGCGTTGAACGATATCCTATTAACTATTCTATTGCTTGTATCTTGCACCATAACTGTTGATACGTAATTTTATTACGCTGGATCTTTTAGACGCCTCTACTTTATAGGACGCACGTAAACATGTAAGCATGGAAATTAGCTACCATTTAACGACATATTAAAGTAAAATAATCCTAAATCGAGGTTAACCGGCGGGGAGAGACTATTCGATCCGACGGTTATACTCGTAGGCACGTACTTTATGGAACGAGGTGTGGTAAAATGTATGAGAGGAAACGTTTTAGATAAAAATAAAAAATGAATATTGCGTGGTTATGAAACAGCTGATGCGCTATCTCTTTATCCTATCCCCACAGACAATTGTAATGTGGCATGGAATAGGTAGCCAAAAAAGCTAAATTTGAATTTCACTTATAAAAAAGGAATGTACTCGTATATAAATAGCCGATAATCTAGATATTGTTTGCATTGGTTGCTGAATATAATCATTATTATAAGTGTAATATCTCTATAGGTATACATTATGTATGTATATGAAAATATGTTAAATCTATGTACAAGTCAATTAATATGAAAGCTAACAGGCTTGTTAATATGATAGAAGTTAGTAAAGGTATAAAAATCACAATCATTAGTCAACATTTTATATCAATTTCAATCACGCTACAAGCTAGTAATTATAACAAGCAAAACATTCCTCTTGTCAATTCTGAACTGACATAGGAGTCATATACGATATGTAGGAATATGTCGTTTGAGAAAGTTTAAGTAATAATAAATGGCTTTCGAATAGTTGTATGTAGATACTTCAAAAATTATTCTATTTAAAGGTATAATTAATTTAAAATAATTATAGAAAAAATAACAGTATTGTTCACTAGATACGAAGATAGGAAGATACATTTTTCTTTATCAATTTTATAAAGATTTTACATTATCAAAAAGACATAAATCGGACCAGTAGTTCCTGAGTTTAGTGCATTAAAAGACACAAAGTGTTTAGCTTTACAATTTAATATAGATTAGTTAAATTTAATTTACTCAAGTTAATGTTTGCAGAATAAATCTGTAATATCGCGTTTTTCTTATGACATGGGATTTAACCAATTTTCAATGAGTAACAACTTATTGTTGCGGACAATTAGCGAACTCCTAATTAGTTAAGCTACTGTAGCGGTAAGAGTAATAAATCCCTATACTAATGGTTAGCAGAGTTGCCTTTTAAGGGTATGAAAGGATAAACCGTACTGATGCAATCAATTATACAACGTGAATTTTATTTGCTACTGCTTAAACTAGATTACGCTTCATTCTGACATTCATTATATGCTTATAGATGTACACTTTGATATAATTATTAAATAAAATAAAGTAGATTACATTAATACTTATATTATCAACGATTTACTATTAATAGTTTTACCAAAATATATTCATAAAATTAGCAAGAGTATATATAATAACAAATACATTTAACAAAAAACTAGTAGTCATTTTGATATTACAGACTACTTCAATTGTACTTATTAATGTAGAATACAATATATTTGAGGATTCCGCTGGTATAGTTACTAGTAAGCCAAATCCTCAAGTTCGAGTTCAACAGGGTAGATTTACAACTGTGTATTATTAGTTTCTTTAATCGTAACTGGTAACAAACTTAAATCAGCTTTTTATAAAGGCTTTGGAATTCCATTGTTAGCTTTAAAGAGCTTTTGTAGTTGTAAGGAAGCCCTCTAAAGTAAAACTAATTCTTCAAAAAAAATCAAAATTATCTTTGACAATGATAGTTATTTTTTGAGGAAAATGATTAATATATGATTATATTTGGAGATAAGTTAAGCAGTTTTATAATTCTTTCTCTTAATTGAAACTCTCGTTATGTATTATTTATCAGTTCATGGCCAAATTTAGAAATGTCAATAATATACAAATTTATTAATTAAATTACTTTTCACGTAGTCATCTTTTGAAAACTCAGGTAAAAGGTTTAAAGTTTTATTATTTCTACGGATTTTACGTTCTTGTGATTTTTTAAATAATCAAAGTGATGTAGACATATTTAATGATCGAAATAATACATCTTACCTGTTAGGTGACTGCCTCATTGGTCTAGTGGTTAGCATGTTCGACTACAGACATGAGGTCCTGGGTTCGAGTCCCAGGTCGGGCCAATTCGAAATCAATATTGATTTTCTATTAAGATTTTCTCAATATTTGCCNTTACCTGTTAGGTAGAAACAATTTTGCACAATAATGTTTGCTTCCCAAAAAAAGTTCATAATTGGTATCGTAGAAACTAAGATTATTTTTATATTTCTTATTTTGGTAAATAAAAATCTATGAAAATTTATGGAAAATTATCAATTATTCTAATTGAATTTTGTGAAAATCTTTTATTTTCTCATCTCAAATATACATCTTGCTGAAGATAAATGAATGCAAAGTAATGTTTGATGTTAGAATCAAAATGCGAGACAGGCATGTTGTCACGCTGGTTGCATGTAGCATGCCTTAATGTAATTTACTGTCGTGGTGTTAATGGTCGTCATTAATTATTACATATTTATGGTTATTTTATTGTGAACATTTGTGACAATATATCTTGGTAGTACTTAGAACTTTTCTTAGGCTTGTTGAGCTATATTTAAGAAATTCTTCGCGTTAATCTATATATATACAAGCGATTTACTATTGACTCGTTCATTGGTGTACCAAAATTTATCATAATCGATGCTGCGAGCGTAAAATACAAACTTACTTTCGCATTTAAAATATTAATAATGTTAAAAGAATTATTAGTGCTAATCAAGCACTTAAACAGCAATAATTTACATGCGAGGCCAATGCTGTAATTAGCAATTTCAATTTTTTTTTATCATTACATCATTAAAATATTACGACAGGGTCTTGAAAGATGCGAGGGCATATCAAAATACGATCTTAGGCGCCAATGCAGCTCGTACTGTTTCATAGACATCACATTAAACTTTTTATTATAGCGTATAGTTTAACACTTTACTGTGATTTAACTTGATGGCAAATGAAGAGGCAGTTAAGCGTTTCCCAGTTAAGCATTAATGATTTGATAGAGTATAGTACTCGAATCCAAGTTTTACTTCGATGTAGTGCTTTGATGGTGTTATGATAACTAAGCCACAGCTGAAGTCTATTTTTTATTATTTATTTAATCATGATACAATCTAAAATGTTAGTACACTAAATCTATGCTCAGGGTACGACTTTGAAGGAAGGGTGGTAATCTGTGCTTTCAAGTAGTCTAGATCTAAAAACATAGAAAATTGCATTTACTTTGTAGAATCGAGAGGTGAATTACCGTGAAAACGTAAACAATGAACCTTTCCGGTACGGTGCTGGTAAAAAAGCGATAGCCCCTAAATATGCATTTAAAAGAAAGCTAAGAAAGTAGCAACTCATTCAAGCCCCACTGCTGAGTACAAGCCTCCTCATTCATATGAGAAAGGGTATTTAAAGCATTAAGACCCACCAGTTTTCATTCAAGTGTATGCGCTAACACAAGTGCACTCTCTATTCTTTTATTCTCATGGTCAGATGGGACGACAATCCGACACGATTGGAGAGTGATCAGGCACAGGAACGACGGCTTAACGTGCTCTCTGAAGCACATTAAGCTTAAGTCTGGACTGGTGGGAAGCTTCGGCAATGACTAATTACCAACTTAACAGCAAAGACGTAGGGCCAAGCAAAATATTGCTTTCCGGTACGATGCTGTGTAGAAACCATAAGAAGAAAGTTGCCTCTTATAGGTTTGATGTCTTGCTTCTTATATTGTATTATCACATAGAATCAGGTGTGATCATAGGTAACCACTAACCTGTCAGTAATAAATGCATTATCATTTTTTTAATCTGCCGATCTGGGACTCGAATCCAGATACACATGTCTGTAGCAGAAAAGACTGACCACTAAACCTATAATGCAGGTGACAATTATACATTAAATTGAAGTAAAAGTTCTTTACGCGCACGAAAGTAATTTTTTTACGCATGAAAACCGTGATTAATGTCACGAAGGTGTGCAGCGTTTTTTATGCTAATTCGTTTGAAGGTTAGGTTGTTTTAATATTTACAAATAACAGGTGACATTTTGATTTGCCATTTAAGATACTATTTTTCATAAAATATAAGATAAAAATTTCTTACGCTGACTAAAAACATGTGGCATTTTTATTTATAATTCGACATTTGATATTTCAATAAATTATTTGTTTTAATTTGCGACACTTTTAATATTTTAAGGATAATTAGATTCGTAACATATCTTCATTTTTCCCTCTCTCTAAGTCTCGGAAATCCAGTGTTAGATTTGTATAAATGTAAACAAGACTTAAAAATTACTTTGCCGACTTCTGAAATATGTATTTTTTTTTATAAATCACGACAATATGATATTGTATACGTTCATTGAAGCTTATTAGAAAGTTCGCGGTGAATGTCGCGGGTGGATCTTCATTAGGGCTAGTCTCGGTCGTAATTAGCAACAGGTTTACGAAACCCGAGGTCGCTTGTGAGCCCGGCTTTACAGTTACGTCTCATACTTCACATAGGTCATTTAAAGGTATGCGCACACTGTGACTGGTGCTATCTTTCTTCTATTTTAAATCTAGGGCAAACATAATATCGCACAAAATATATTGCATCTGTTGATATTTTCTGCTATTTGGGTCATTCGTGTGGCAACTGATCCCATGCAAAGATGGGGCATTGCGTTATGTTTTTAATGCTGAAAGGTTAGCTATAATCTCATTAGATGGTGGTGATATTACAGGCTAAGGTGAAAGCGCGGTAATAAGATAAGAAATTGACCTCTTAGAATTCCTACAGAGCCATCGGCGTCGTCGTAGTGTAGTAATAGCCGAGGTTTTCACCAGTCCAGACTTCAAATAATTAGAAAGCGTAATTTTCATGTTTGGATTACGCAAATATGACCATGACTCCGAAATTCGATTTAAGCTCAAGTGATTACCAATTCGACTTCGCCGGAATCTATATAATCTCTCACTTCTATACTATATATTATTTGACCCCACTACACCATCCTATTTAAAATTGAATTTAATTTCTGGGAGTGCGCTATAGCAAAGATCTACGATCAGTTTCACTATTAACGCTGAGAATACCAACTCACCACACTAAGTTCTTTGGGAATTCATTCACGGTTACAGCAATCCGATTGTGAAATGCACTCCCAGCAAATATAAGACACGCAAAATCATTAAAAAAAGTTGAAACACGATGTCACGAATAATAAAAATGGTGACTTTTTAAAAATAAAACTTGAAAAGTATTAGTTTTCCATACCATTTTCCTCTTCTATCTTAACCTATATATTTTTTGTAAAAATACCTGTGCTCTGTTTAACTATATTTCAAAATTGATCAATTCAGACTTAAAGTATGTTAACGTAACAGACAGGATTATTTCTATCGCTTCACATGATATCAAAATTTTATTATTTTATAACAAGCCACTAATTTGTACACAATAAAAAAATAATTAATGCTTTATATTCTATTGAACAATTCAGTTTTGCATAAAGAAATATGACACCAATAACAAAGCAGAATTTAAAATAATATGAACTTTATCTGATAGGAATGTTAATTAATTCGCATAATGGATAAAATACTAGAGCGATTGTAAAACAAGATGCATTCATTGTTTTAAGGAACGTATACACTTTTAGTGGAGTTTATGTATAGTTTGTTTTAGCTACGTAAATAAAATGTATAGCTATATATTCATTATCTGTTTGTTATTTCCAAATATTTGACGGCCTCGCTGGCACAGTGGTGCGAGTATTCGCTTTGCTAGCGGAGGTTCCGGGTTCGACCTCCGGTAGGACGAATTTAGGAAATTGTATTTTCTAATTTGTCTGAGTCTGGACTGGTGGGAGGCTTCGGCGGTGGCTAGTTGCCACCCTACCAGCAAAGACGTACCGCCAAACAAAGAGATTTGTGTGCTGGTACGATGCTGTGTGGATACCATAAGGGGTGTATCGTCTCTTACCAGATTAGCGTGCTTCCATCTTAGACTATATCATCACTTACCATCAGGTGAGATCACAGTCAAGCGCTAAACTGTCGGTAATAAAAAAAATATAAGGTCTTGATTTAATCCATCCGAAAGTTGACAAGGTTTGAAAAATTTTGCGTGATATATATTGTAAGTGTCCTTGTAATTAATTAAAGAAACATGTGATATTAATTTACTCAAAATCTTTATGTTGTGACCTTTATAAATAGAATCCGAACTACAACCGTTATATTGACTATTGGTTAGCCCACCATTTTGTCTGCTAAAAATTAGTATTTCCATGATTTTCTTATTAGGTCAAGTAATTACTAAGTTATAAGTGGACGCAGATAGGTTTTAAGATTACTGAAATTGGAGTTTTGAAAATCAAGTCAAATTTAAAGACATGCCATCAGATTAATAAAGAAGTAACGAACTATAGAAGATTGTCATCATAAGTCCTATTTTTAAATAGGGTTTGATTAAGGAAGCTGGAAGATAACAAAATTTACACTTTCAATATAGAAAATAATTAGATTTGACTTAAAACATAACGTAACAAATGTATAACAACCTTTATTACCCAACATTTAATATAACATTCAAAGGTCAGCCTTTGATATACATATAATATTATCAGTAGAAGAAAATATAACAAAAATTATTGATATGTTTAGGAATGCTGTGGATTGGTGATATAAATACTAAAATAAGCAAATTAATTTGTGATATATGATGTGGAAACCCAAAGCTAATCATTTCTATAAATATTCTTTAATATGGTTTGATGGTGTAAAATAATCATTTAACATATTTCACGGACTGATTTTTGAATCCAAATAGAAATTTTAAGTAAATTATTTAAAACCGTACGACATAATTTTGATGAAAAAACGGAATGCATTGATTAATTCATACAAATTCGATCGATTTTATATTTTATATTAAAACGGTGACTCATCGTTAATTTGACTTGAAATGATCAACGAGGTGTTTGTACACATGCGACTTAATTGTTGCAGAAATTTGAAAAGATTTTTTTATCACTAGTATACTAATTGTATAGTTGTATTTTGTATAACACAGCTGAAGTAAAATCTGTAAATATATAATTGATTTCAATAGAAACTTACAGTATTATATGTTTAGTCAATTTTTAACGGCTATGTTTCTATGTATTAAAAAACTGAGCTGAATCGAGAAAGGCAGCTAGCCGTTTTCGATAAATAGGACATCCAACACTCTTTATTATAGTTAGAACCAACTAAAAATAAAGTGGAAATAAAAGTAAATGTTTCAAAATAGGGTATATTTTTTTTTGTGAGAGATTCCGTTGCTTGCCTAGCATAAATAGTGAAAGTTACAGCGTTGTGTATGATAGAACTCCACTTAGTGAGCTATATTTTATGGTAAAAACTCTCGTTTTATCTGTTTAACTTCTTTCTCATGTTACACCGAAGAAATAAAATGATTTAACTATTATTAATATGACATTTAGAACATTATACATAACTATAAGACATATAAAGTAATTGTGACCAATATTGAAACAACATGAAATTATAACAATGTTTACATTAGTGTTTAGTAAGAAAATTTTAAAACCATTTCTTTAATTGTTTTTTCTGCTACTAGTTGTATTTTCTCGCATTAAAACAGTTTGGTTATTTTAAAATATATTTCTATGATTACTCTTGTAACTTTTATCTTCGACAATAAAATCGCAAGTGTATCTCCTTGTCAGATTTATTAAATAGCAATATTATGTAAATTTTTGTTAATATTTATTGATTCAGTTGTATAAGAAACGCTACGCAGCCCATTTTTTAATAACAGTTCTACATTTATAACCAGCAGTCACATAAAACTGTTCGTTTTAAGAATAAAGCTTTGGGAATTCCTTAACGTATAGTATGATTATGAAAAGAATTATATCTAAATTATAAAGTAGCAATGGGGTATGTTTCGCTTTGGTTTGCCTATCACAATCAAGCCCGGAATTTCTCGGAGAAGTTTCCGTGTAATTATTTATTTATACTTTATTGTATAGGCCTGTGGGAAAATTTCAGAAAATGATAGAATCATTTTCTTAAAGCTGATTCTAGTACTGTAACATTTATAAAGATCATTTTACTAGGGATTCACGCGAGCTTACTTTCGGATAAAGTCACACCCCCAGGCTGTCTTACAGAGTTTTAACATTATTCTTTTGCACTGATACATTTGATACAAGTGAAAATATAATTTGTACGTCGTATAATTCTAGAAATATCTTAAATTATATTATTAAATTTGAACTTTCTATTCATAAAATCATATTATAACTGGAAGGCATATTTGCGCAACACAACAAGCTTGGATGTGAACGAATGAATTGAGAAAATATTTTTAGGATGGCAATTCAAAATGAGCATACGGAACTGAGTTTATGGTTTCTTCGTAGATGGTACAGTCAAGAAACAATCGTATATTGAAATAACCTGACAAAATTACTAGCATCTACTTAAACAGCGCTGTTACAACCTATTAGAATTAATGACTTTTGATTTGAGATAATTAATTTCAATATTAATTATTGTCTTACATATCCGTGATATCCGTAATATTCACTTATACAGCAAAAAAAGTGAAATATATAATTTTTAATAAAAGAAATAAAACCAATCTTGTAATCCCATATTTTAGAGTGAAGAATTTATCGAGTTGAGCATACGCCTTTTTAATAAGATTTACTTCTGGATTTGTCACCACATAGTTTTAAAAAAATATGTAAAAAATATCCTATTACAAATAGCAAAATATAAATTTTGAGGATTATTAAGCGACAAACATTGTAGGACTTGATTGCAGTTCCACATGAAAGCTAAACAAATTGTAACGTACAAAAACTGTTTAAAGGAGTAACTGTTGAGATTATAGCCGATTTCTTCTCAGCTGATTCAACTTTCCGAACCGGTGGTTGATTTGTTACCAACGGACAGACTACTGACGATTCAAAAGTGCCTTTTGAGCCGTCTTGAATAAAGAATATTTTATTTTGTCTTTATTTCAATGGAACTGATTATTTGAATATTTCTGCATGTCCCGTAAAGAAATTGGTACATATTCCTTCTAACTTTGCTACTCTGTCGTTCCTTTAATTATGTATTAAAGTTTGTAGCTATTTATTTTTATAAAAAATCTTTATTATATCTAGGTAATATATACAAAGAATGCTGAAGTTATATATCTATAAGCATACTAATTTGTGTTTTAATATTTATAAATACAATGTAACGAAAGTAAGCCCACGGGTGGTCATTGCTGTTTATTATAATTAAATTTGATGCCTATTAGTAAATATTAATTTTAATAGAACACAGAAATACGAGTCAAATAATTATTATATATTTTGATGTGTCATTAGTTCGCTTCATTTGCATAATCACTGTTATCGGTGGGCTGTGGACTCGTTTTATAAATGAGAAAACAATATTCGTTCTCAAATTAATACTATATTCTTTTGTATTGATGGGTTATTTTTAATTTCACTGATATATCATCATTAAATTTTTAACTGTTTTGCTTATAAAAGCACACAAGATTGGCAATGTTTTTACTTAAAATATTATAATATCCCTAAAAAGTATTCGATTGAGTTTGCTGTGGGCTCTACCAAGAATAGAGAGGAAAGGACCTGTCATAACTTTATCTGTCAAGACACTTTTGTTGACGATAAAACTATTTTGAAACTAACTAATTTTTCAAAATCATTCTCAGTCCAAGCTGCTTGTCTTTGTTTTCGTCACTGCCTATCAATATAAAGTATGCCCAGTCCCACAATTTACTTAGAAGATGGTAAAAGAGTACTTCCTGACCAAGAAAACGAATTAATTGATCAATTGATACTGTTAACATTATTTATTATTAGCTGTAAATAGATTTAGTTTAGGATTGAAACTGAGTGACGGAGTAAGAAATAGTGTGATAAGAGAACGTTGTGGTATAAAAGAAGATGCAGTAACTAAAATTGAGAAAGGTATGCTTAGATGGTTTGGGCATGTATAGAGAAAAAGAAGAGACTGACAAAAAGGATTTATAAGTCAAGAGTGAATGCGAAAGTTGGAAGAGGAAGATCAAGGCGAACGTTCCTGGACCAAATCCAGGCTATTTTAAATAAGGGCCAGGTCAAGAGTACTCTAAACCGACAAACTTGTATGAAAGGTTTAATGAGAATGAAAGAAGACAAAGAGGTATGCAAGGATCGTGGCAAGTGGAACGACGTGGTCTCTGCCTACCCCTAAAGGAATGAGGCGTCATGCTATGTATGTATGTAATAGATTTAGTACACCTTTCTCTGCTTCTGGTATGTATCCTTTTAAGCTATTTTGGAAAAGATCGCCATTTAATAAGGCCTCCAATTGTACTCCATATGTATATGTTTATGTCTTAATTGTATTGGGTATACAATAAAGAGTTTGTATTTTATTGGTATAATTTTGATTTAATTTAACACAAAAACAGCTTAAAATGGACAAAAAAATATCTTTCTCTCTATCTTTCTTTTACAATTATTTAAAAGCAGTTGCCATTGACCTTAAATTTTGCGGTGGATTCTGTCGCAATGTTGACGGTTATGGACCTCTTCATATTTCCAAAGTATTGGGAATTACACAAGTGAAACCGCTACAAATATATAGTAATTTATAGAAAATAAAAACAATACCCCGCATAAGACTTTATTTAGATATCTTAGATGTGTTTATTGAAGGTTTGCGTGTATAAGAACTGGCCAATCATGACTATAAATATTTTGTATGATTAAGCAGTTCATTAATAGAACTAAGATCGTATTTTCTATAAAAAAATCCGAGATTCTGACACGATAATTTGGTGAGATATAAAAAACCAGTTACCGCACAAACCGTCGCAGCAAAGTGCAGTGAAAGCTTAAATATTGAAATACCAAACCCATATAATTTCCGAGGAAACATAAATAACGTCACACACCAAAATAACTTGTCAGTTGTCACCTCAGAAGCGTTCCCATAAAAATAAGCATAATCTGATCGTACATCAAGCGTATTGTCTCTAAAATTTATTGCCACAACCGGTTAGCGAAATTCACTAAACTATTGACTTCTGGTATGTATATCATTGTTTCTTTAAGTGTCGTAATATTTAAATAATGCACTCGTAACCCCCAGTGTAAGTGTATCAATATTAACTGAAGTGCATTGTGGAGACCGGTTTGTTTGTATACATCCTTATAAATAATTTCGTTGTACTTTTTTTATTGTTGTCTACATTGTGTCATTGTAATGGGAGGTAATCGTCCGAAATGAGATCGGGGTTGATGGCTTCCTTGTTAGTTATACTATGATTTTAAGCGGATACTTCTTCATCTACATATTTTTTTACAAGTAGGCATAAAGCGTATACGTTTCTAAAAATTATATCTAACAGATGTTCTAGATATGTCAGTTGATAAATTCAAATCTTAATATAATACATTGTTGTTGATGTACTATTTGTTTCAGAAATCAGCTTGTAATGATTTTATTTGATATTTGCTGTTAAAAAAGTTAGACAATGTACTGATGTCGAAACTGCCAAAATTGTGTATTCCGCTTTTTTTCATTATGTTATACTCCATTTCATTGTTATGGGGTAAGGCGGCGGACATTGAAACTATATTTAACGAAAAAATGTAAAAAGTTCCATATATCAATTAGGACCTTGTGCCTTTCCAAAAGATAAATTCAAAGAAACATCAATACTCAACGGACCGTCGCAATATATATTAAACTAGCTGAACCCGCGACTTCGTCTGCGTAAAATGGTTTTTTGGTAATATTTTCTTTAATTTAGGCAAATTGTTTTACAAATAAGAAACATACCAGCACCGCCCTGATTCTGACCAAGTTTTACATACCAAATATACAATACAAAAGATATAGTTTGTAAATGTGAAGTTAGATTTTTTCAAATATTAAAATTCAAATTAACACCCCCGCAACCCACTTTGCAGAAAATCGCGTTCTTAGCTGACCTCTACTTGGCAAAAGGAATATTCCTACCAAATTTCAAATCTCTACGCCTTATATTCGTGAATATTCACTTATACAGTAAAAAAAGTAACTTGTAATTCCATATTTTATAGTGAAGGAGGTTAATAAATATACTTTTGCATCAGGCCTATTATATAATATTGAAGATTATTTGAATGATAAAAATGTTTGGAATTGATTCCAGTGGCACATGGATGTTAAATTTTACTCATTGTAACATACCAAACTATCTTTAAACGAGTAACCGTTGAGTTTCTTGCCGGTCTCTTTCTGAACCGGTGTTAGATTTGTTGCCAACGGACAATCTACTAACGATTCAAAAATGCTTTATGAGCCTACTTGAATAAAGGATATTTAGAGTTTGATCTTCATTATATATTGCAAATATTATTACTTATAGAACAAAAAAATGCAATTTCTTTAGCTTACATTGATAATTATACTTTAAATTCGTATTACTTATAAGATTTTATTGTATTTAAAAAAAAAGTTTCCTTGAGTGATGTATATTTAAGAGATGCTTGTACATAATACATATGAAGTTTCAGATAAAAAATTTCTATTTGAATATCGTGTTTATTTAAAATTAAACTTATGACCTTTATATATTTGTAATAAAAATTCATAATACCTATAAAAAACTTGATAATTCTAAATACTATACTGATTTGAAGATTTGACATTTGACAAAAGCAACAATGCAACAATGACTCGGCAGGATTGTGAACGATTTCGATTTATTGAAAATAACACAGCCATGACCAAAGGCTATCATTTCATGTCATTTTTTTTAAATAAATTCCATTGATGGTGTACTACATTTCTCCAATATCCATCTATTGTGATCATTTGAAGCGATTGATCGGCGTATGACATGTATAACAGCTTCGATTCCTGTGAAAAATGTATAACATTTGTTTGCATGATATTTTATTACTTATCCAAATAATGAAGCATGTAAAACCATGCAAAGAAAATCGATTATTACATGATATAAATTTAGACCAATAGGTCGTTGCTTATATCTTCTTATAACATAAGCTGCCAGTGGAAGTTCCATATTAATCAATCCAGCCGTTTCTGAGATTTTAATAATTGTTTTTTTACAATTTTGGTAATATGAATTTACTCAAAGGCTATGGCCAACTCAAATTCACTTGTTTATTTAGTCGATTTTTTCCGATTAACAAAACAAAAAATATTTAAAATAAGACAGGCTCAAGAAACTCTCTTATAGCAATCATTTTGGTAATTAATCATATACATAAATTGACTGAATCTATTTATGTAAAACTAGATTCAAATCCAAGTACTGCTGTCTCTCTCTGAAAAGCTACGGCCGAAGCCTCCAACCAATCCAGACTTAGAGAAATTGGAAAACCTCTTAAATGTACTCTGATTATAACTAATATGATAATTAAACCCAGGACCTCTGCTAGAGCAGATTAAATTTGTAACATTGCACTGGCGAAGCCGTCAATTCTATTGAAATTAGTCAAATATATATTTTACGTTATAATTGTATACTACGCTTCCAAAGAATTTATATTTATGGTAACTAAAAGCGAAAGTAAGTACTAACATTAAATACCAAGTCGCTCTTATTCAACCTTTTCCCACATATAAAATTGAAATTATAGGGTATTAGGGTACTTAGAAGCCGATTAGCCTAAAATGGTGTATTCCACACTGCTCTGAAGTTAATAGTGTACAATTTTATGCACGTTTATTTTATGAGGCTATGTAAGTGTTTATATTTAACTTTTATAAAACATGCATCAGGTCTATACTAATATTATAATTGGGTAAGTAATTCTATCTGTATAGAGATGAACAGTATCTTAGAGCTTGGAATAAGCTACATTGTATCACGAAGTTTGAAATGCAAGAGACGTCTACTGATAGTGAATAATTGTTTTGATAATTATAGAAATAATCATATCAATAGTCATATCTACTGCGCTGCTGCGGAAATCATAAAATGATGATTCTTATTATTGTATTAACTGTGATACAAGAGTATTAACTGTACATTGTAATGTAAGTAACAGAGTACTAACGGCCCACTGCTGGGCAGAGACCTTCTCACTCATAGGAGAGACTTATTGGCTAGTGAAAGGTCATAGCTACTTACAACCCTACCAACAAAGACATAATGCAAGAAATTTGTGTTCCGGTGCGACAGTCTGTAGAAAACATAAAAGGTAAAATGCCTCTTACCATATTAGCGTGCATCCATCTGAGACTATACCATCACTTACCATCAGATGTGATCACAGTAAAGCGCTAACATGTTAGCAATAAAAATAAAGCATGTAGGGCAAGAATATATAGAGCATAGCCCTACGACGCCGCTCCAATGCGGGTTGGCAGGCATATTATACCTAATAAATATCACCAATCCTTTAGGTATTATACCTAGAAAAGTATAGGTGTAAAATAAGAATTAACATTTTCAGTAAAGTGCATCTTTATTCTAATTATTAATTTTAAGGGCTCATGTTTAAAATAATCTAACATATAAAATTCTCGTGTCACAATGCTCGTTCCTATACTCCTCCGAAACGGCTCGACTGATTCTTATGAAATTTTTTATGCTTATTCAGTAAATCTGAGAATCGGCTACTAATTTTTTTTCTAACCTCTATGTTAACGATGATCCACCACAAAATTTGATTTTTTATTTTTTTGACAAAAATTTTTGGTTTTTTTTTTTTGATGCAACACATAAAAATAGATACAACCCTAAATTTTCATCTTTCTATCACCAAGCCCTAGTTTTCAATAGCAATAATAGTAATTATTTGGCAAAACAACGGTTGCTGGGTCAGCTAGTATTAATTTAAAATCGCCAAAGTTGAAAGTGAAGCGTACCAATTATTCTAATCAAGCGATAATAACATAAAGAACCGAACGCCACGTCATTATAGTATCTTAAATAAGGCATAACGGGCCGAAAGGGCTATAATGTTTGTCAAAAATTAAATTAACATGATTACAAATTTGATTTTATAAAAAGGAGGTATTATAACAATTTTAATAATTTATCACACACAGTCTATCTAAATCGAAAAGTTTCTTGACTTTATTTTGTATACAAAGTATTCCCTATAATAAGACCGCCTTTGCACGCTATAATTATAGTAATAAGTATCTTAGTGTATATGTCTTTTTATTTTTATCTTGTGAGCAATAAAGTGTTTTCTCTCTGTCTCTCTCTTTCTACTGCTTTACATGTATAACTCCTAAAATACTAAATCGATTTTGATGATTTATTGTGTGATTTCCTACGACAATTTAATAAATAACGGATCTCCCCATATTACCACGGCATGACAAACCAGAACTGCTTTTGCTGACTTTGCTTTTTGATTTGTTTTGTCCTATATTTCGAAGCTTAAGATAAAGTATGTTTATATATTATAAATTTCATATTAAATGGAATATTGAAATCGATATTGGAAATATTGCAAACTTGTATATTTTAATTAAATGGCCATCTCAATATTATTACAAAAAAATAAAAGCAAATTCATACCAAAAATGTGTTAACATTAAGTGCCATCCAGTTCACGTTAATAAGTAAATAGTAATGAAAAAGGACTTTATTTACTGAACCTGCAAAGCAGAAATATTGATACCTTAAAGTATATTATAGCTAAAAAAACGTAAAATAAAATATATCGTATTAAAAGTAATTGCTTGTTAGCAAAAGGTCATTGATTAATTAAAACAAAGCTAAAAGCAGTAATTGAAAAAGTACGTAGATATTAAAAAATGAAATTAATAATAAAATGAAATTAAATGCATGTTATTTTATCTGATATTCTTATCAAATTTAGCAGTATTTGCGCAGTGTTGTAAATTTATACGTTTGTACCACTGTACCCGTAATATAGGTAGACAGACAATAAGAAAATAAAGTCAGTAATGTTAAAGCAACAACGCGTTTCATTAAATGGTTTCATAAAGAGGCGGACAGACTTGCTGGGTGGTGCTATCGGACATGGTTTTACTATCAGACCCTTGAATAAAACGGCTACACCGAACTGCGTTCTATGCAATCAATTAGAAGACGTACAGCATCGTCTCCTGGAGTGCATCAGAACAATGAACGAAAGACAATCGATGATAAGCCGCTATGGTCTAAATTGTTTTGATGTTGGCCTACTGCAGAGCATTCTGAGTAGTCCAACGTCAGAAGTAGCTGTTCAATTTTACAATATGATAGTAGCGGGTTATCAGTGATTCATATTAAAGTTAAGTTACGATGGGGCTGACGTGTCTTGAGGACAAAAGTCCCTAATATCCTCTAGATTAAAAAAATAAAAATTAAATGGTGGCAGCGGTGGGATATTTTTGAAACCCTATACAAATTTGAATAACACAACAATAAAAATTCGATATCAAAATCAAAAACATAGGTATTAGGGAATTCTGAGTACGACAGTTGTATAAGACCTCGTCTTTGCTATTTCTTTTTTGTTGCTGGTAGGTTAGCTGTTGACTATGATATCACCTGTTGGTAAGTGATGATACAGTATAAAATGGTTGGGTTTACCTGGAAAGATGTAATTTACCTCTTACGGTTGATACAGAACATCATGCTTGACCGCAATTGCATATCTTTACACAGAGTATACAGTATAATACAGATACATTTTAAATTCAACGCGAAATAAGATGTAATCATTAATCTTAGCGAAATAAATTTGGGAACACACGATGTGTATCAATTTTTTATACCCACAACAATGGAGACAAACGCTTTATCTCGCAGAAGTTTACCAACAGAGTGTTGTGCCACATGATTAATTTTACAAGTACCGCTTATGCTCCCCTTATTGTATGTATTTTTATCATTATCAAAGCTTTGAATGAGTCTTGAACACTTACCTGAGTTACGGTTCTATATTTTATTGCCCACAGAGGCTATTTTTTCATTTTAAAAATTTGCAATGAATAATCAACCCCATTCATGTCACCGAATATTATAAACTATTGCCAAAGTGTATAATTATGTTGAAGTTCAAAAGATATGGTTCGTTTTTGTTTTATTCAATTATTATTATATGATGATAGATTTATATCTGAATCTATCTTATTATTTATGTTGTAAATAATTATCTTACAGAAGATGTTTTTAAATAATAATATTATTTACAACGAAAAGATACTTTCTCTAGCTCATCATACCTACTTATTAATATCTTCTGTTTATTCATCTCCTCTGCATGCCGGAGTAGTCTCACCTTACGGGAGTTGAAGATATATCTTAATAGATTCCTAAGTTTACTTGCAAAAAATCTTTCCACAGAATCTCAAATAAAGAAGTATTACACCAGTAAAGATGCCAAATCTAATTTACCTTCTAAGATTATATTTTCAAACAATACTAACTTAAATGAATAGTATGTAAGAACAAGTGGTGAAGTAATTTAAAATAATGCTCTAGTAAAATAATGTAATAATAATTTTTTCGCAATCATGAGGAAAAGGATTGCCTCAATCAAATACAGAATTGAGAGCAGTCCTAATACCATTCTGAGGATTGATGGTTGACAAGCAGGATAGTGTCATTTAGGCACTCTGGTAGTCAGCCTTAGTGTGTAAATTTATTAATTATATTAACTAACATAGATTTAAGAGTCACCTCCTAACAATTAACTAACATAGATGGTTTTATTTCCAAATGTAACTAACAAAAATGGAACTTTTTAAAATCTGTGAGAATAAATGATTATTATTGTATTATTATTATAAATATTTAAATTATAAAAGAATGCTTCCAATAAAGGTTGATTAGTCAACAATCTGAAATGGATATTGAATTGTATTTGTAAAGGGTTTATAGCTAATCATTTTGTGGATGTAGACGAGTAAAGCTTCGGAATAACCATTCACCTTATTTGCCAGTCTTTTGGTAGTGGGTGTAACCGTGAGAAAATAAGTGTTCTACATTTATATTGCTTATAAAATGGAAGAAATGTTGCCGTTTCACTTCATTGCATAGTTCCTTTCAATTCTATTTATAGTAAGGTATATTAAATTAGAGATTAGTTTGTAAATAAGGAGCGATATTATGACCACATTTCCTCTTATAATCCAGTTGGGGCTAAATAAAATATTTCAGTTGCTTACTCGTGATATGTTTAGTATTAAATAATATTTAAATGTTCTTTATTGAATTAATTGATTTAAAGCCGTGAATTTATACAAACAAGAATAAAATATTCCAAGTCAATTCTTGTTACATAGTCAATTTTGTGCTTTTTCCACAAATATGCAAAATATGAACTGACTTCCTTCTTACTCTCACTTTTTGAATGATAATTCGTATTGCCTCAGGTGTTTATATCAATGATGAGTCAAAGCTCTCTAAAATTATATTAAAATGATATTTGAAAATTTGAAATAAATACCGTTCTTTCCTTATAAGAAACAAATATTACGGTATCGCAATGTGTGAAGAATAATATAATTCAAATGGTCTCGTTTAGAATGGTAAAGATTAAAAAATACGTATTTAGTACTAAACAAGAGAAATTTTTAAATATATTACGATATAATCGTAATATATTTAAAAAGTTAAGTAATTATAATATATTCGGCAACTTAAGTATGCGAATATTTGAAAATACTTATTTTACAGTTAAAAGGAAAGCTGTTGTTGTAAATAATATAACCTTCCTATAAAAGAAATTAGGAGTTCTACGTACCTTTGTAAATAATATTTAGGGCGACAAAGTATTAAAAGCATCCGTATATATTTAAGCTACCATTAAAGTTCTCGATCATTACTCACTCTAAGGATTTACGCGTCAATTGCACAAAAACAGTTGACGCAAACAAATTGAATATTCCCACATAAGAAGGTGAAAATCCAAAGGCAAATATGGGATCATGTTGATAATAAATGATCTTTAACATGATACGATTTTGATCTTTGACAGAAAGTATATTGATGTGAAAGTTGCTTGAGGTATTGATGACATCGTTAGCGAAGAAAGCATTAAAGCTTAAAATCAAAACGTAGTTTCGTGTGATCTACTGAAAAGAATAGGCGATCCGCATGTGTTCTCTTTGATTAATGATGTTACTCTCGAACTATCACCAAGACTAGAGGAAACAGGACAATTGCCACTACAATGGTATCGTGTGACACTAAAACTAATATCCCAGTGCAGTTGGTTATACAAGCTTTATAGTAACACTACATTTAATATCGACAAGTAAGGTTCAAAATCGAGCTGTCGTTGCAGGTAAATTGCTTGTATTGTTGGGTTAATAAAAAGTTGACTAATGACTTTGATTCGGGTTCAAATATTCATGTGTTTTTTTCACATTTGCCGACTCGTTTTGTTACACTTAACGCTTTTTACTTTAAGCACATGTTTAATTATGTAATAATACTCTTTGTGTGTATTCAACTGGTAGGAATTTTATTCTTTTATTATTACTAAACAAATATGATCTTTTATAGTGCATATAATATGTAAAATCTAAGGTATTATATCATCATCATTTTGTCGTCCTTATCTCTCTAGGTGGAGTAGGCACAGCATGTTTCCTTTCGCCACTTCTCTCTTTCCGTTGTCATTTCTTCATTCACACCCCTTACCCACATATCCTCTTTCACACAGTTCATCCACACTTTTTTTGGTCGCCCTCTCCCGGCCCACATTTAAGGCCAACATGTCCATACCAAGATAGCCTTCCACTCAATAACTTCTCGGTCAATGGTGCTACTTTCACACTTCCTCTAATATACTCATTCCTAATCTTATCTAATTTTGTCACTCCACACATCCATCTCAACATTCGCATCCCCGTTGCATGCAATTTTCGTTCATTCTCCCCTTTGGTGGCCCAGCATTCTGATCCATACAGGATGACAGGTCTTACGATCGTCTTATTATAGGTAAGTAAAAATATATTTTGTGAATCCGAATGCAGCAGGTCACACTACATTGTAATTATAATAATATAGTATATTGGCATGTCTATGCAGCATTTTATCAAGAAGCTACATTTCTATACCTGTCTGAAATTGTCGCTCTTTGATAAAGAATAGATAATGTTTATTGATATATACTTACAATACTCTATCACGTAAATCAAGCCTAATCTACATTGCAAGTAAATTGCAAATGGTCACTCTCATGTCCCAGTTACCACGGTCCCTTGGTATCTAAGTTCAGAACTTGTGCTCTTGAATAAGCACATCAACCGCACCCTTAAGATATCGGATATAAAGGTGATATTGGAAGAAATTTTTAAAGAACTTTCCTTTTATCGGCTAACGAATACTGATGGTGGTTACATTAAAACTTTATTGAGAGGAAATGACGGCAAATTTTCAAGTGCATACTTATTGCTTTAATGTTAATAAAAAACTATTGCATTTCTTTCACACTATCTATAAATCTGAAGCATATTATATTGATATTTTAATAAAAACTTTCCTTTTTCTCGTGATACTGTCTATATGGCACAAAATTGAATCTAAATTACGCCAATTATATGTAAGCTTTTGGTTTAAGAAATAAATTTATAAACTATACAAAGTATATTATATAACTAAAGTGAAATATAAAATTTATCATTGTGCACTTCTGTGAAGGTATCTTGAAGATACTTGTATATCTACAGAATAAATGTGGGTTATGAAGTCTTCTAATCGGTAATGCAGTGTCCTAGGTTTAAACTACTACTATCTCTTATCAGACAGCTGTGTTTGTGCCCAGTATTGGATAATTTTATATATACAAGCGAGTATACCATTTACCTGATGTTTATTTCAAGTGCTTTTAATTCGCAAAAGTCTTGAATGGGACAATAAAATATCCTAAACCGGGACCTCTAATAAAATTTCTAGCCATAGCATCAAGAAGCGTATGATTTTGTTAGAATGATTCTTTTTCTCTGTAATTTCATGCAAGAAATAATTATTTTCGTTTCTGACTAGTTAGCGCTTGACAGTGATCTCACCTGATGGGAAGCGTGCTAACTTGGTAAGAGATAGTTGACCTTTTATGGTTTCTACTGCGCATCTTATTGGAAGGAAATTTTTAAGCTTAATGGTACGACATGACTGGTATGGTAGTAATTAGTTTTAGGCCATTATAGTTGGGAGGCGGCCGGGTGGTACTGAAATGTTGGGAGTTATTGAGGGGTATAGTGACAACGCTTAAAATACCAGGGATATTGTGCAATATTACGAAATGTTATGCAATGCGAGGTAAAATTAACGAACGGACAATTTTGTTAAGATAGTGTTTCGAGTTGTGTCTCGTGAAGTAATTATTTTAAGAGAAGTAGTGCTAAATTGTATAAATTCAAATAGTGAAGTTGTGTATATTTAAATAGTGGAAAGAATAAAAGTTGTTATTTAACGTGAGTAGGTGTTTTGATACTACTAGCTACAGTCGAAGTCTCCACTCTAGACTTAGATGAATCAGAAAATACTATTTTCTAAATTTGCTATACCGTGCTTTGAAGCTAATCCCGTGAAGCAAAGCTAGTATTCGAATCATTGCGCCCTGAGTCCGTCAATTTAACTTTCACATCAAAAACATTGATCTGTGATATTAACTTAATAGAGTTAGCAAACCGTGTATTAATAATGGTATTTATGATTCCTATTATAATAATGTTCACAATAATCAATGTATATAATGGAATGGTTCGATTTAAAGCCTTTTTTATTCGAGATTAAAAACCTATGGAATTTTTATTACGTTTTAACATACGTGCGTACGATATAAAACAAATATATTCGATCGGTCGGATTTACGATCGAATGCCACATTATATCGCACCCTCATTAAAAGATACATCCGAATTGATTCATCACTGGAGGTGACGAAAGCGTTTATTTTACGTAAAGGCAAGTTTAAAGTATCTCTAGATGTGTTTTCTAGAAATTTTAATTCATTTATTAAAGAAATTCAACTAATTTAAGACAATATATTACAATTAGGTGTGCTCGATAGTGTAGTCCACATATTCATTTAAAGATAGTTATTCGCTATATAGATTATGTCTATCACATTTGTATTGAATTTAATGCAATGAAAGCCAATTTCGGTATAACGTTTAGATATTACTATCATATATATTAAAACAATATTTGTTCTTAGAGAAAACAAGGTGTGTGTGTATATAAAGTCTGACATATGTCAGAAGTGAAACGTCTTTGGAAAACTAATTTTTAAGTCTTGTTTATATTTATACAAATCTAAAACTTTAAATTTCCGAGATTCCAAGGGAGGGAAAAATTATTTAATGAATTGTTATTAAAATATTAAGTGTCGAAAATTAATACAAATAATTTATTGAAATCTTAAATGACGAATTGTAAATAAAAATACCACGCGTTTTTTGTCAATTATTTAAAATTTAATACTTAGAAAAGAGAATTAAAAAAATATTTTTTTTTTAAATTTCATGAAAAATAGTATATTAAATTATTAAATGAAGAATGTTAAGTATAAATATTAATACTACCTAACTTTCAAACGATTTAGCATAAAATCGCTGTATTCTTGACGCCAATCACGCGTTTCATCCTTACAAAATTTTACCCTCATGCGCCTAAAGAAGTTTCACATCACAAATTAAAACATAAACTTTTTAAATGCTACAAGGTTAACACATAACATTGTAACTTAATTTTTTTTTTGACGACACGTCTCTCTTATAGTGTGGCAACTAGCCAATGCCGAAGGCTTTTGCCTTTTAAAAACCTAGACAAATTAGAATTTCCTATATTTGACCTATCGGGAATCGACCGCGAGATCTCTGCTAGCGAAACAAATACTTGTACCATTATGCTACCAAAGCTGTCATATCAATTGAATTATACTATAAATGAATCCATATACATACGTTAGAACTTCTGTACCAGTTTCGGTAATTTATTTTTAGTTATAATTGAGAGAAGGATTTTATAAAAGAAAAAATTACGAAACTTGACGTTTGACATAATAGTCAAGGATTATCAGAATGCCCCCTGTAAATAAATAGTTAACATATTACTATATCTTGCATGTTGTGATGTTTTCGCGAATGGATTACAATATTAGAATATACATTGTTTCTAAGAATCATTCATCATCATTATTTACTTGACTTTATCCCACTCGGTGGGGTCGGCACAACATGTTTCCTTTTGCCACTTCAGTCTGTCCGCTGTTATTTTTACAATTACACCCCTTACACAAATATCCTCTGTCACACAGTTCATCCACACTTTTTTTGGTCACCCTCTCGTATTTAGGGCCCTCTTGCATACATGGCTATCCTCCATACTCATGACATGCCCATACCAGGATAGCCTTCCACCCCTTAACTTCTCGGTCACTGGTACTACTATCACACTTCCTCTAATATACTCGTTGCTAATCTTATCAAATATTGGCACTCCACACATCCATCTCAACATTCGCATCTCCGCTGCATGCAATTTCCTTTTATTCTCCCCTTTGGTGACCCAGCACTCTGATCCATACAGGATGACAGGTCTTACGATCGTTTTATAAATTTTCTCCTTTAGTTTGAGGGGCATTCTGGCATCGCAAATTGTTCCCGAGACCTGCCTCCACTTCATCAAACCTGAATTTAACCTACCCAGTAACATCTCGGTCAATGCCGCCGTCGTTTTGGAAGATAGAGCCGAGGTAATGGAAATCGGAGCGGACTCGAAGGGATACACCATCTAAGACAATCGAAGAAAAACTGGATGGATCCCCGAAATCACAGAAAAACAATCACATTTTACATATTATACCAATACTATATCTATTTTTAATATTAAGACAAATCAAAGTCTGTCAAGTCAGCAAGTATTTGATAATTGTCATACATTTATACACTGTCAATATTAATGGAAAGTTATGTACTTGCCCTTATATCAATATAGTCCACATTAGACTGATTTAAATCACGTATTGGAATTTATTCATTAAGAAAAACACGGGAAAGCCTACGCACCTCATTTATTATGCCAGTTTATTTCAATATTCATAAGTTTCGGTAACATCTTAAGAGAAACATTAGAATTAACACGTAACACGTTTAGATACAGCTTAAACACAAATCTTATGTGTTATAAATAATTTTGTAATGTTTCTATAGTTGGACATATACAAATTAAAAATCAATAGCCATTTCATATTTAGACTTTAATGTTGACATAATCTCAGCTGATGATAATTTTTATTACAGTCTAAAATACAACTTCTACAAAGTTTTATTGTTTAAAAATATGTAAAATCTATTTTAAATTTTCTATTTCTACGTTGCAATGGTAAATAGTTATACTCTTTAAAACCTACCATCATTTTTATAACGTTTAACAACGTTTTTAAATAAATTGAAGTATCTACAGTGTCTTATCGGTGGAAATTACTAAATTTGGATATTACTAGCTACCTCAGGCAGCGACACCCACGTAGTTTCAGATCTCTTAGAAATATGGGATTGAAATGTTAATTTAAACCATTTTTACTACACCGGAAAAAAAATATTGTTTTTCGGTTTGCGACTTGCTAAATTAGGTAAATTTCAATAATAATACATTTTTTCAATGGTGACTTTAATTATTCAAGGAATTTTAAATTGTTTTATGAGATTTGGCTAAAGTTGTAGGTAATGTCTAATATATAGTTATAAACATCATTTTCTAATGAACACAAGTCGATTTATAATTTAAATTGGTCTATCTGTATTAATGGTTCCCATAGAGATGTTACGTGGGTTTTAATGACACTGATTGTTTATTAGCCTCTTAACGATAATATTGAAATATACATCGACTCAGCATCATAAGTCTCAGGCAATCGATGTGTTATTAATAAAATTTATATGTTTGATAGATTTCATAAATTTCATGCAAGTAATAATGTTGACGACTTCATTTACGTATGTTTAGGTCTACTGGTGGTCCAGGCTAATCATAGGCTGAGTTTTCCGGAGTTAATTGTTAATTGAAAGTAGTCTTTTACAGTTCCCTTGCCGGGCACAGAATTCCTCGATGAAAGAAGAAAGAGTCTTTAGAGCATAGACCCACCACGCTACGAGTTACCAGTTGTTTTTGTTATAAGAAATGTATAGGTGCTTGCCCAGAATTCTTTGATCAAGAATAAAGTTGTTGATTAAGTTATGCATATATATACCCTGTCATTTGTAGTAACACGTCTTGTTACTGTAACTTTCATAGCTTTCACACCTTGGAGCGTATGGTTTAGCTTGCATTTGTTACTTTAAATATGGCTTATTAAAAAGGTTAAAGCTTTCTTCGTCTAATATAAAACTATCACACTTAAAGTCAATGTTTACTCTTCAATGGAGCACTAACGAGGCGAAATAAATTCCTTGTCACCAAACAAACAACGCTAAACACCTCGTGACAAAGCACTTCTTAAACCTCAGCTACACTTAAATCATTAATATGTATTTACCACGCATCTGTCCTGAAGTGACATCGCTATAATAAACAATGCTACCGTCTTAGCCTACTGATATGCAAAACTAGCATTTAAAAGTATAAAAAATAAAAGCTAAAGTGTAAATGAAAATAGGCCCCGAAATCTATAAGAATTGAAAATCTTTCACAAACGATTATGGAACTTAACGTATATAAAATAGAGTTTATTTTAGTTTGAAAGAAATAAATAGATTTGTGCAAGGTATAGTTCAGGAGCAACAGTTTGATTAATGATGTGCATTAGATACGCATAGCGCGAGAGCTTGGGAATTTTGCTGATTAAATTTGGGACATGTTCTGTCATATCCGTTGGTGTTTTTTTTTTAATTTGCGGTTATATTATATGTTTAGGATATGACTCTCATTGTGGTTTTAAAGGTCGGGCTTTTGTTGCAAAAACTAGATCAGTGAGTCATTTTAACGAAATAATAAGATGTAAAAACAAAATTGGATTTCTTTGTCGATTGTTGAAATTACGTCTTTTGTAATACATTGTAGTTACTTGTTACGTCGTAGTCAAGTCAACAATTAGAAGATGTAAGGTTATAGATAAAGCTACAGATAATGGAAAGCTGAAATTATAATAGTTGGGATAAATATAGTTCAAGGATCGATTGATATTTGACAGCCTTGATATAACAATAATGTGAGTAGCGGTTTTTCTAGTTTAAGCTCTATCTTCTATTTCCGGCAGCGAAAAAATAGGAAATCGTTTTTCTGCATCTGTTTGAGGCTGGACTAGTGGGTGGCCCAAGCTATTCACCATTATATCTGCAAAAGAGATGCTGCCCTGCAAAACTTTGCGCTCCATCGTAGATATTATCATTACTTACCATCACATGTGATCATAATCAAGCGTTTACCTGTTAGTATTAAAAGACAATGGCATTTTAAGTTGCTGGAAAGATTTGACAACCTCTTGAGCATTGGACCGTCATGGGTTCGATTAGGGCAGGACAACTGCAAGAAATTATATGTTCTACTTTGTCTAGGTCTAGGTTGGCAGGTCGCCCGTGGTTTGTTACTTTTTCCCGGGCTTATACGAGTATACTTTGTACATTAAAAATTTAATATTATAAAAAGTCTCAGGCCTTTAAATGTAGTATTATTTGTAAGACCACCTAGTGGTGGCCTAATAGAACCGCTCTAATATTTATATTCAACGGATTAGTTAGTCGTAAAATCCGAGCAACCTCGTTACGAATGCCTAAGCGGCTATGAATACGTATTTGGATGCTTGTCACACCGAGATATGTATTAAACATTGACATTAACTTTGACATGTTTTCTCCTTGAGAATATTATTTTATGGTGTAATCTATTGTATGATAGAGAGTAATTTTTTCATGTACCTTGTGAAATGCTATCTATATGCATATATCATTTATTAAATAATAAAGCCTGATACACCATAACTCGAATGAAATGGAGGAATCTTTTCTTAAAACCTACAACACGTATTTTGCTTATATGTTTCATATATTACCATTAAAAATGCAATAGATGTATGAGCAGTGTATTTTTTTGGAAATAAGAACAAAATAGTTACTTTATATTAAATAAAGCGTTGAAAAATGTATCAATTAATTGCAATATCTTATTCTATATAGATATATGTTGTAAATTTCAAAAATTAGTCCTGTGTATCCATTATAAGACTATGATGGTGACAGTCTATGATGGAATTGCGGTTATCTGGTAATTTAACTCTTATGGTTCCTACACAACATCGTACCGGAACGCAAATCTCTATGCTAGTAGGTTACTTATTAGCTAACTAGCCACTAGACTCAGGCAAATTATAAAAAAGCAATTTCCTAAATTCGCCCTACCGGGGAGTAAACCCGGGGTCTGTGCTGGCAAAGCAAGTACACATACCACTCCGCCAGCGAAGGCGTTAGAATGTTATTATCCAATCAATGTGTCCATAATTGTTTCTCTTGAAAACAATTAATGTGGAGTTGGTTTTAGACCACTAAACTCACTCCCTCATTATGAAATCTTCAAAATGATTTGTGATTGTCTTCTAATTTAACAACCTCCATTACCATTATAAAAATCTCTACTTAAGTCAGTAAATAGAGGTTTGGCCACGGGAGCTATGGAAACTAGTATATAGCAATAACTTAGAACTACAAAGACAACGTATGACTAAACTTATTTTAATTGTTACGTAGCGGTGTAATAGGTAGTCTACGTAAAAACATAATGACAGTAAAAATAAATTTATGCGCGTTTCGACAGCAAGGTTGTAATCAAAACTGGAGCTCTCCATATTGTCATTTGTATAAGTCAATATAATTAGTTCGGCATATATGTGTAACGATAGTAAAACAAATTCCATGAGGTTTTAAAATCTTTATGCGCAGTTATATTAAGGCAGTTAACCGAGTTTGGTTTTAGAGATACTTCTAACGCTTTTAGCACCTACAAAAAATTAAAATGTTAAAGAATTTTCTTAAATTGTGTACATACATATTATTTATGGATAGACAATATATTATTAAGAGTTTATGAGCTGAAATATTTGTTTGTGGTTTTGTGTTTAGTTTTGTACAAAGATAAAATGCATGCAATGTATATACATTGCTTTGTACGTTTCATTGATCGCAGAAATTCACTTTAATAATGTACGTAATTAAGTAGCAGCCCTTTAACATCCCACTGCTGGGTACAGGCCTTCTCACTCCGAGGAGCGAAGGTTTTTAGAGCATAGACCCACTACGCTGTTCCATTGCGGATTGGCAGGCATAGTACACAAGTGCACTCTCTATTCCTTCACTCTCATAGTCCGATGTGACGGGAATCCGACACGACCGGAGAGAGATCAGGCGCAGGACCGACGGCTTAACGTGCTCTCCGAGGCACAGGGGTGGATCACACCGCCAACTTCCCAACTTCGGGCTAATATTGAGAAAATTGAAATAGAAAACTCAATATTGATTTTTGAATAGGGCCGACCCGGAACTCGAACCCTCTGTGCGCGAGCTAACCACTAGACCAATGAGGCAGTGTCTAATAATGTACATTTCCGGATATGGTATCAACTAGGGCCGAAAGTATAACATCGTCGACCGCGTGATAAAAACTATGCAATTATCTCATCAGACCAGGATGGAAAGTTCAATAAAAATGTTAACAATAAAGTTAGATATCGAATTAGCTCGCATGCATCAAAATTTGACGCATGCACACTAATCTTTATTTGACATATAAAAGAAGCGCGAATGCGTCGAAAATTTGACGAATGCGCACTATATTAGGCATTTATTTATTCGTCAGAAATACGATAAAGGTATGTTGAAAAGTATTTGTTCTTACACTGCTTCTTAGAATGAAGTTAGAAGATTGAATTAGATGTAATACAATAGTGCGTAATCGAGATGTCTTTTGGTCTGTTAGTGTCACATAGCTAGCTAGTTGAGCCCGTCAATTCTCATTTACTCTTGATCTTAACGCGAAAGATTTCTTACATTTTTAAACTAATTATACAAGTACCATAAATTCCTGCCAAATGTTTATTTCTATATACATTAAATCATCGTCTGTTGATAACATGTTATTGTCATAGAACAAACGGAACCAATTCACAGACATTCTTTCTCTACTGCATTGATTCATTTAAAGGAACTAAACCTACGTATTTTTGTAGTAACAACGCTGTTTGTACTAGCAATTTTCTGTTACGAAAGAATTTTAATATGCTTATTAGAAATATATATCACAAAAATAACTAATTCGTACAAATTCGTTTCACGTTTAAAAAGAGGGAAGAGGGGGGGGGGGATGAGGGTGAAAATACTTTATCACCTATTCTCATATCTACCAAATATATATAAAAAAAATATTAGTGCGTGCGTACAAAGCAGAAAAAGGAAGATACGGTAGGAATTTAATGAATTTAACTGTCATTAAAATATTAAAAGTGTCGAATATTAATACAAAATTTATTGAAATCTCAAATGACGAATTGTAAATAGAAATACCACGTGTTATTTGTCAATATTAGATATTATTAATTAAATTTGGAATTTAAAATTGAGAAAAGAGAATTTATGAAATATTTATATTTGAAAAACAGTATAGCAAATTAAAATGCACACACATTTTATTTGTAAATATTAAAGCTACCTAACCTTCATACGAATAAGCATAAAAACGCTGTACATCTTCGTGACGCTGATCAGGCGTTTCATCCATAAAAAGATTACCCTCATGCGGCTAATGAAGTTTCACTTCAATAATCAGTTGATTTATCTCGAAGGAGTAAGGCCACAAACTAACATCATGACACGAGATTTCTATTTACTAGATATATAATTTTTCCACACATATAAGTATGGAAAGTATTAACATTTGTACTAGTTATTGGTACAATACGTTCTTATTATTTTCCTAGGACTAGACCACTTTCACAATGTTTGTAAAATCAGGGCTAATACCGGCTTGAAATGATTGCGTAGCTTACATTGTAACAAGAATAACTAAAGTACTTTTTAATGCAAATGTGAAGACAAATACCGAACGCTTTTTTATGAAGCTCCTCAGAGAACTGTTTGTAATTCAACTACTTAACGCTTAAAGCCATTTAGTATAATGGTAATACTTGTGGACTAGGTCTAGTCTTACCGCATTTTAACAGTACAAGCCAGTTTGATTGCGTAATTATATGTATATCTTTCAAGTGTTATTAAGTTCATTTCGCTAAATATTACGCATAAATCCAGTGAATTTTGGACGTTCAAAAGCTGATTTGATATTAACTTTTCAATAGGATAACTTAATATATGTCAGTATTTGTTTAATTTTGTTCTTATTTCCTTATTTTTAGAAACCAAATTCCAATACTCAGAAAAAAAGTGGAACCATTAGTAAATTTTGAACGATTCTCTCTATCTCTTTATATATATGTCGGAGGATAAGAGAGAAGGAGGAGCATAAAGCACAGGGGAGTAGAGTTCTCTGCCGTCAGCGTCATTAGTGGCATCCATAATTTCCATACTGTGGGCGTTCGTGGGTAATGTTGGTGCAATCAAAAACTTTATTAATTAACTCAGATTATAAAGTTCAATCACTTAATGTTCCCTATATCAATTTACACAAACTCATTAACAATAATAGCTAGGAACGCGAAAATTTCAACAGTCGACCGCTCCAGCGGAGCGGAGCTGACTGCCACTAGACAGATGGCGACAGCGTTCTACTGACTAACGCACTTCGACATATATATGTTTATATAAACATTCAGAGAACTTTAAATCTATTCTCCTAATTGGCTTGATTTTTTGATTTAAGTAAAGAAAACAGAAAAAATGAAAAATATTGTGTAAAACATGTGGTAAAAATGAGATCTTCAAAATTTTAGTGCACTACCTTAGCCTGTATCATTACTCTGCATCAGGTGAGATTACAGTCAAGCTATAATCTGTTACCATTTAAAATAATCTCTTACTAGACAAGCTACCATCTTATATTGTATCTTCACTTACCATACCACGTTAAATCTCTTTTTACTATCGCTTTTCCGTTTCATCCATATTCAAAACACAACGATGGTAAATAAGCTTTCTCTTCAAAGATCTTTATTCAATATTTTGACCGCATTTAGAGATTTAAAAGCTGTGCCACCCATAGAGTTAATTTGCTAAAGTGACTCCATTCATGATTTAGACGCTCATTAATTACAGAACTCCCTATATTCCCTGGCGGTCGAGAAATACCGATAGTACATAAACTTGGAACTCGACATTCATACTCCTTTCGCGACGCTACGCTCACTAAGAACAGATTTCCCCATAATCCTAGGCGATTGGGAACTATGTAGGTGCCTCCGTCTGTAACTGCTGTTCTTTATATATATAAGATTTAAGCAACAAAACTCAGCTAATAGAAAATACATTCAATGTTATGACATAATATTATGGGTGTGTCTGGTATCTGAATATTACATTTTCTCATATTAAATTAACTACCAAAAATATGAGGAATTCTGATTGAAAATATAACTTTACGGGATTTGAACCTGCTCCCTGCGGGACATCATGCACCAGGTCACCAACCAATTAAGCAAGCTACATACATGCCACTTTAAAATTCTTGCCTAATTATTGCTAATTAATTTAAATGTTTATCATGCGTTTTTAAAAAGAATTGAGGCATCATTTTAAAATATTCAATTAAGTTTTACGGCTTTTAATACTCATTTACATATGCCTTTATAATGTTATGCATGTAGTAAGCAAATGAATTTACAACTGCAACGACTTATTTTAATAAAAAAAAGAAATTTAAATTCAAAATACAAGTTGTAAGTGAATGACAAAAAGTACTATATTTTTCGTAAATTCGTTTTTTACAGCCTTGTAAAGGTAAAAGCATCCCATTAACGTCCCAGTGCTATTTTAACGCTGGCAAATGCCTTTATGCATTTCAATCAGAGTATAACATTATCGGGAGTGTGGGACTCGCTCGTAAACCAGAATACCCACAAAAGCCCAGCGCTACCCTGCGCATCCTTTTGTGTAGCACCAGAGGATCGGTAGACGGAATCTACCCTGGCAACGTCCCACTGCTGGGAGCAGGAGCGGGACGTCCTCACTCTTAAGAGGGAAAGTTTTAAGAACACAGACCCACCACGTTATCTATTCCTTCACCCTCATATTGGAATGGGACTCGATATCATAATATAAATATGAAATGCTATGAGGCCAGGTTATGATATAAAACGTATATTATATATTAAATTGGATAAGGAATAATACTATATTGTATAAACCGACTTGATAAATAACACATTTTTTTGTAATATTGATTATTTAAACGGGTACATAGGGCGACGGTGGTTTTTAATTATTTTATTTATATCAATCTGTCGATAAACCACGAAAATTTAAGTGTAAAACCATTTTTTTGTAATATATTACATAAAATAGTTACTGTTCCTAACTTTTTAGAGATAAATATATACTATTGCGGATATTTGATCGATCTTCTTAATATACATAATTTCGTAATACATAATAACTAATTTAATTTATCTCGTAAGGTTTAACCAGTGATTGCGATTTAAGCACAAATATTTTTGTTACGGCATTCAAATCAAACACAATACATACAAATACAACACATACAAATCTTTGAATTGTTTTAGTTATTCTGTATTATAATATGTATGTATTATAACATGAAACCCTTCCTCTTGAACCAATAGGTAGATCCTATTTCTGGAAACTGCATTAAAATCCGTTCAATCCGTTTATACTTATTAAAGATGTAAACATTTGACATTTAAATGTAAATATTATTAGTAAAAAAGAGTTGTTTTTATAATATTGTAGCTATTTCTAAGGAGGGCGGTTGCATTCTTTTCATTTCGCTAAAGCAGGCAAATGAGAGGCAGGAGATGCCCTCCCTCGCCGTCCAGGAGGGCTGGGTCGCAGTAGTAGGTATACGCTCCACCAATTCCCTCAGTAAACCGTAGATTGTCACAGTCGATATCATCCGGGTCACTACATTGGAATACGAAATCGGACCCACTAGTGATCTCATTCAAGGAGTAGATTAGGATCTGGTATTTCAGCGAGCCCTATATTTTCGATTGGAAGGCTTTCCCCTTCATCTAGGATACCAGCGGCAAAAACAGCTGCTGCATGCTATTGCACTCGATTTTGAAATAATATATTTGATTTAACTGCCTCATTGGTCTAGTGGTTAGCATGTTCGACTACAGCCATGAGGTCCTGGGTTCGAGTCCCTGGTCGGGCTAATTCGGAATAGATATTGAGTTTTCTATTAAGATTCTCCCAATATTTGCCCGAAGTTGGGAAGTTTGCGGTGTGATCCACCCCCGTGCCTCGGAAAGCACGTTAAGCCGTCAGTCCTGCGCCTGATCTCTCTCCGGTCGTGTCGGATTGCCGTCTCGTCGGACTATGAGAGTGAAGGAATAGAGAGTACACTTGTGTACTATTCCTGCCAATCCGCAGTGGAGCAGCGTGGTGGGTCTATGCTCTAAAAACCCTCTCTTGTATGAGTGAGGAGGCCTGTGCCCAGCTGTGGGACGTTAATGGACTGCTACTGACTTTTTTTACTTTATATTTGATTTGATATAACAAAAACAAATAAACATCAAAAACATTGTGCAAGAATCCTTCCTACCGATAACAAAACTGTATAATATAATTATTTGTTTGCACGTTTTGTATAAACGACCGTAATCGCATTACCATATATTTAAGATTACCAGATTCACTCATGTAGCGTCAGAACCAACTCGGTGTCACCTTTAACGCACATCTACAAATAGGTGAGAATGTTAACCTAGGATTAGTGTCGTCGAATTATTTAAAAGAGTAAATTTAAGTTGAAAGTGACAGCGTTGTAATGGAAATAAAATCAAAATATTCTTTATTCAGTTAGGCACAAAATCACTTGAGAATCGTCAATAGTTTGTGCATTAGTTACATATTTCGCAACGATTTGGAAAGTTGATATCGCTGAGAAGAAACCGGCAAGAAACTTAGCAAATACTCTAAATTTAGCTTATTACTTATACTTTAAATTTAGCTTATTCAGTGCTTATCACAATCGCTCCAACCTATCTTGTACTTTAAGTTTAGGTTAAGTTTAGTTTAAGTTTAGTTTAGGTTATAATCTAAACTGGTTATAATTTTAGTACTCTACATAAAATTAACAAATTATTTAAGGGTAACTGTATACGTTTCTGTAACAAACTCACAGATGACTCTTTATACATTTCACTTAATAGATTCAAGTACTTTATTAATAGAAAGTTAATTAAAAATAGTACTATAATTTGGAATATAGGAACGTGATATTGAAAGGAGTGTGAATGCAGAGTATATGGTAAATGGTGCTCTGCACGCCTTTATGAATAGGCGGATGGTGCCTCAAGGAGCCAGACTGGTGTGCATGGAGAGGTGTAGATGCTAATCCTTATGTATGGTAGTGAAAGTTGGGTATGGCAGAATAAGCACAAAAGTGATATAAAAGCGGTAAAGATGATGTAGTGCCTAAAATTGTGAAAGGTATGCTTAGATGGTTTGGAAAGGATTTATGACTCAAAAGTGAATAGGGATGTTGGAAAGGGAACACCAAGGCGAAAGTCAGGAACGTTCGCGTTGACTAAATCCAGGACATTTTAACATTTTAAATAAGAGCCAGGTCAAGAGTACTCTAAACCGACGAACTTGTATGAAAAGTTTAATACGAATGAATGAAGAGATATGTAAGGAGCGTGGCAAGTGGAAGGACGTGGTCTCTGCCTACCCCTATGGGAATGAGGTGTGATGCTATGTATGTATAATTTGAAAGATTACTTATTGGACAACAAAAGTGGGAATTATTGAATTGCTTTAGACCAAATAAAATAAAGGATACTAGCCTCAGTTTATAGCGTGAGAAGCTACCCTCGTAATTTTAGAGTTTAATTCATTCATCAACATAATCATCAGTCATACATTGGGATGAATTGGGAAAAACCTCTTTTTGACAATTCAAAATTGCGGTAAAGGCCTATTTCAAATTTCAACAAAGATCTACCAACTTGAACCACACAATAACGTGGGTGGTTATGAGCTCAAGGGATAATATCATCATTCCCATTCGCATAGAAATTGAGACACGACACAGTAATCGCATTGACGCGTTTGCCTTATTGACTAGAAACTGGCCCATAAATTAAACACATTATAGACAACTGTCGCGCAATGCTAGCGAAAATTTATCGATATACTTTTACCAACCGCTTCATAGTATAGGTTTGTGATTTTAACGATCTAGTCTGCGTCGTTTCCCTTTATATATACTAACTAGCTGTTACATGCGGTTTTGCTTACGTAGTTCTCGATCAATGGAAAACCCTACTCTAAATAGAACTATTGTTAAGTGTAACAGATTTAAAAAGGCTAATATAGATATATTTCAAGACTCCTCCTATTCAGCAATGAAAGGATACAGCAGTGGGACGTAAATAGGCTGCTCCTTCCCTTACTGACATTTGTCCTTGATATGTGTGCAAAATTTTAAATAAATTAAGTATTGAAGTACTCAAAAATGACTTAAAAGATTCTGTTACGTACAAACATACAGGCAACACAATGGCTACAGTATTTAACTTAGTTTGTCCAATTCTAGACTGGTAGGAGGCTTTGGCCTTGTCTAGTTACCACCCCACAAAGAAAGCTGTATCTCTTGTATATAAAATGTAAGAGCTAAACTACCTTTTACCAAGTTAGACTTCCATCTTAGACTGTTGCTTCACTTACCGTCACGTGAGATCACAATCAAAGGCCAACTTGTCAGAGATAAAAGCCCTTATTTATTTTCCTAAATAAAAGTTCCGTATGTTATACCTTACAATATCAAAATCAGTCCAGCTGTTTTAATGATTAGCCTCAAAATTTATACAGACGGACGGAATATCAGATAAAATGTTAATAATGACTTTTTTAATAGAAGTTAGTACTTTAATATGCATTCAATAAGAAGCTATTATTTTAAATTTATATACAGACATACCATTTTTATTTATTTGTATAGATGTATAGGTAAATTTCTCATTAACATGGCCTCAGATCGTCCTTGTTTTATGATCTGCATATAATTTCTGTTATTTTATTTGTGTGCGGTTAAAAGTTGATAGTAATACTGGTAGCTTATGATTTCAATTAGGTTTTATATTGTTTTTATATATACATTTGACGGGGAATCTTCACCTGACAGTAATTGTAGCTATTTTAAAAGGGAAACTGTTTGTTATCGAAGTATATTCAATGATAGGCGAAGATAATTTACGTAAATATGTTTCTTGTTAAGTTTTTGTTGAAGTTTTATAAGAAGTATGATGTTAAATATTTTTACTATGAACAACATTATGCTTGCGACTTCATTTCCATAAAATTAGTTGTTTCTTACTTATACACCCAATAACTTACGTAATATAATACACTATCGATTTAAATATCGTTACAGGCTTTAAAAAACATGTCCTGTATTGCATAGATTATTCGGAAACTTGAAACATTATTACCGATACACATAGACATGATTGTTTTTTTATAAGTAAGTAAGTAGCAGCCCATTAACGTCCCACTGCTGGGCACAGGCCTCCTTATTCGGAGGAGCGAGGATTTTTAAAGCATAGAGAAAATCTGAATAGAAATCTCAATATTAATTTTTGAACCAGCCCGACCCGGGAGTCGAACCCAGGACCTCATGTCTATAGTCGAACATGCTAACCACTAGACCAATGAGCAGTTCAATTGTTTTTAATATTTATAATTAAATGAAGAACTGGATTCTATATACGTTTTGATAAACATTTTCAACTCCTTCCAGTTAAATTTATTGATAAAAGTACACTTACTTATGGCGCAAAATGGCCCTCTATATCTGTTTTTGAAGTGAAACTTCTTTAGGCGCAAGTGCTTATAATTTTTGCGGATGAAACACGTGATTAGCGTTACGAAGATGTGCAGCGTTTTTATACTAATTCGTTTGAAGATTAGGTAGTTTTAATATTTACAAATAGCATATGGCATTTTAATTTGCCACTAGTCATTTAATAATTTAATGTACTAGTCTTAAATTCTCTTTTCTAAAATTTTAATTCAGAAATAAAATTTAATGGATAATTTCTAATATTGACAAAAAACACGTGGCATTTGTAATTACAATTCATCATTTGAGATTTCAATAAATTCGTTAAATTTCTAACATACCTTCCTTTTTATCTCCATCTAAGTTTCGGAAATCTAAAGTTTTAGATTTGTATAAATATAAACAAGACTTAAAAATTAGTTTCACTTGACATGTGTTTATCTATATGTTCTATATGTTAATTAAATTAAATAAGGAATATATACAAAAGTTAGGTTCGAGTCCCGGGTCTGGCCAGTTCAAAAAAAAAATCAATATTGAATTTTCTGTAAAGATTTTCTCAATATTTGCCCGAAGTTGGGAAGTTGGCGGCGTCATCCACCCTCATGCCTCGGAGAGCACGTTAAGCCGTCGGTCCTGGCCTGATCTCTCTCCGGTCGTGTCAGATTCCCATCACATAGGACGCTGAGAGTAAAGGAGTAGAGAATGCACTTGTGTACTATGCCTGCCAATCCGCAGTGGAGCAGTGTGGTGGGTGCTATGCTCTAAAAACCCTCTCTCCTAGGAATGAGGAAGACTGTGCCCATCAGTGGGACGTGAATAGGCTGCTACTTACCTTACCTTATCACTGCACTGGAGTAGTACAAAAGTCATTATATGATTAGGATGGAGCAATCTATTTTTAAATAAAACAATAAAGATAAAACTACATATTATAGAATTGAATCGCATATTTTAAATCCCCACTATAATCAAGTGGTACTCTAATTACATTGAAATTACTTTACGCTCATAATAAACACTTGTGCTGCTATTGGCAACAGCTTAATGAAATGCCAATATAGATTTCTTCGCGAACAGAAACAATTATCTATTTTAATTACAAATGCCTCAATCCGTTGATTTTACGTGCAAATTTTAATATTAATACAGCTGGCTCTAGACGTAAGTTATCTTTAAAAGGCACGTTTATATATGTTGTTTTGTTACAGCTTTAAAATGTCTTTAGCAATATTCTCTAAAAACCCTCTCTTCTATGAATAAGGAAGTCATCTAGTGTAATAACGAAAAATACGTTTCATTTTCATACGTATTTAGTCAGCCTTGTTAGATTAATGGTTAGTTTGGCCATAAGGTCTTGGTTACGAGTGCCGGGTTGGACTAATTCAAATAGCGATATTGAGCTTTCATCGGTTCTGCGCCTGATCTCTCTCCGGTCGTGTCAGATTGTCGTCACATAGGCCTATGAGAGTGAAGGAACTGAGAGAACCTTGTGTACTATACCTGCCAACCGGAAGTGGAGCAGCATGGTGGGAATATTCTCTAAAAACCCATCCTCCTATAAGGAGGTGGATGTCCCCAAGGCGTTAATGGGCCGCTACTTATCTTTTTAACCTTTACGTTTTTAGAACTTCGATCTAGAAGATTAGTAGATAAAGTAATCAAATCAAAATATTAGGTAGAGAGAGGGAATACACTTTATTGTACACCACAAACTATACAACATTTTAATCGTAGGGTACTAAAAAGAGGCCTCATCGCTGAGTAGTGATTTCTGCCAGGCAACCTAAGGGTTAATGAAATTTTGTTATGAAAATGGGTAGGTAGTGTCTAAAAGGTGTAGTTCATAGAAACATACATGAATACATAATATATATATACAGTCGTTTAAGTGCACAGGGAGAGGTATTGAACCTTGGCGAGGTTTTTAAGTATATTCAAAGAATTAGCCTTTCTGATCGTCAGAGGTAGCTCGTTCCATAATTCAACCCTGTACTCCAAATGATTGCCCAAAGAGCATAGTTTTATAAGTTTTATAATAATATTTAGTTCACACTATCTTTTATTATATAGCTATTGTAGCTTTAAACTAATAATTTTAAAACTACATTATTGTGGTTATAAAAGCTCGAAATTTTTTCCTATCTATATCAACACACGCATATACGAAATCTATATCTATAAAAGCAACTCAGAACGAAGTCTGTCGGGTCTGCTAGTATTAATATATTTTTACCTAACTTTAATAAACAATTTTCCTTGAAAATATTGTTGTTTTGAAAGTGGTCTCTGCTAATGATATAGGTCGTAACAGAAAAATGCGATGCAAAAGCTGTAATTACAATCATAAAATACCCTGCAATAACACAAAGTAATTAAGTAAATGTTGAAAGTTCATAAGTAAAATTAAGTTCATACATCATTCGCGCCATAAACAAAATTGTGGGTACACAGTCGGGCAAATTAATTCGCAAACGCACATAACACTAATAGAATCAAAGGTTACGAGGTTAATGGTGTCATTGCACTTATCATAATTTAAATCGGTTTCACCCGAATCAATTTCACGAGTAATTGTTTATAATATCGAATACCAGAGGTGTCGATGTAAAAGATATATGGGACCGTTACTTGCAAAATGCAGGTGGTCGAATTTTTAAATCGATATGCGATGAATCGATGGACTCCGAGATTACAGTTGGCACTTTTTCATATAAATTATCTGCCCGAATTATCCTTAATTTTTTTTATAAATGTTTTTTAGCAATGATTTCGCATAATTCTAGTTCAATTGTATCCCTGAGGTTGTGCGGTCTAAAATCCTTTAAGTTAGGTTAATAGAAGCCTATTAATCTCCCACAGCTGGGCAAAACACTCCTCTCTTATGGGAGACACGGATTTTAGGGAATGGGCCCATATCGATGCCCCACTGCAGGCTACATCCCAGAATTACTCCCAGGGTATGCAGGTTTCCTCACGATAGACTGTAAAGAACATTCAAGTATATTAGTTTCATTTGTATATAGAGAATCTTATCAGTGTGTGCTCAGAATGAGAAAACGCGCTATCTTTCAATGAGAATCTAATCTATCTTTTACTTTCCCATTAAACCTTTTACTTTCTGATTAAAGGGATAAATAACTTGTGTAATACTTTAAATTCCAATAATATAATAACAAACATAAAATAGACAGACTTATTATAATTTTACCTATATATGGGTACTTTTAAAACATTCTGTTATGAGATTTAACATATTCTTTATAAATTTTATGAAAAAGATTTACATAAGAATTACATAAAGCGGTTTCCATTGGTATCGTCGGCGTTGTACCCGCTCCCGTAAAAAAATGGAGTAATCCATTATGTAACGGATTGAAATATGAAATTAAACTACTCTAGAATCTCCTGTAAACTCATAAAAAAATTATCAAAAACATATCAGCTGTTACAGTGTTCTGTCACGTAAACTTGCACAGACGAACTATCTACTACCATTATTCAAAAGTTCCGTTTCAAATACCAGTTGGAAACTGTTTTTTTTTTGTTTAATTGATTGTTTCTTATTGTACCAAGTTGATATAATCTAATTGGATTACTAATAAACAAATTTCTGATTGTATTTTGTTAAAATTAACACTCAACATAACAGAAGTAAAAATTTCATCACCATCTAGATTTTCACTAGATAGATATCCCAAGTCCCAAGTTTTATTCTCTGAAAGGTATATTAAGGTTCATGTTTTTTGGAATTTGTCTTGTTTTAGACAAAAAGACGTCTACGATGGTTAGAGATATTCTGTCAGTAGATATGTGTAAAATTAATTGGCGTTAACTCTTATTAGGAAGCCTCTACCTTTAGTTTCTCCTTTTGTAGCAAAATCATCATAAACTGACATTAAAATGCATTAGAGAAAAAAGTACTAGGTTATAGAGCATAGATTACGATTATAATAAGCGCTACAAGATAATTTAATCTCAACAATATTAGCTCATCAATGTCATATTAAGAAATCTTGGAGCAAAATGTTATTTAGTTAGCGCAAATTGCGCATCGGCAAAGTGGCAAAGTCCATTCGGCCGTTATAATATTGGCCCTGTTAGTTTTTCACACAGCCTCGTATTGAGCTTTGCTCTCGGCAGACGAGCAATTAAAACGCAAGATACTAGCGGTTGAAACGCGTAGATGTTAAAGGGAAATTAGTTATTTATACAAAACTACTTCGTCTGTTTTCCCTTAAATAGAGGACTTAATGTACAGTGCCATCTAGTAAAAATTCTAATTTGAATTCAAATATCGTTTATACTACATTAATTCCAATGTACGACTAATGATGATATGAAATTTAAAGTTACGGGGTTTCCTTCGCCACCATGTTCCAAAAAGAACCCACAAATAACTTTTTCATCATCATTCCAATGTAATTATAATTTATTCTGTATTAGAGTGAAGCTTTTCTTTCACTTTAACGCTTTTTTTATCGTCTAATTAATCCATAGGTTCAGAGTTTGTTATACAAACGATTACTGAATTGTTAATATTACGTATATTAGTGGACAGTAGAATTCATGCTTAACGATCTCTTGGTTAAAAAAGTAGTGATCTAGCTATTAACTATGTATTTCAACACATTTCATGAGTCATATTCTATTGCAAAATTTGTGATCTTTAGGGAGGATATAAGCGCCCCAAAATTAAACTTGGTTCTTAATTATTCGAAGGATCAACATTACTACCAATTCTATTAAACTGCCGATAGCAATAATTAACGTTGCAGCATATATTTATTTATTCAACAAATTACAATATCCAAAAAAATATTCGAAACTCGCGCTCGTTTACATTTTAACATCTGAGTGTACAGCGTTCAACAAACATGGGTTATTGCTGTTCCAGTATCTCCGTGTTGAACTAAAACTTCAAGACCATTTTATCAAGAACTCTAGAAGTACGAGAAATACTATTAACAAGAGTTTGTTTAACTAGACCTTTAAAATTTGAAGAGTATATGTTTCACATGAAAGCGATTTCGGAATGGGATCACTGCACTTGAACTAAATTACTTTGTACTACAAATAGCACTATTTTGTCAAATACAATATATGTATTTATACAACACAATCGTAAAAAAATAAATTATTTAAATTCCAATCATAAAATGAAAGAGGAAATTAAAATTTTGAATTAAATGACAAAATGAAAATCTAAAAACAAACTTAAAAACCTGCTGGCTTCCTTTTGAAATTCATTTTGATATTTCATTCTTGTGACAAAAAGGCACCCTTGAAAATCATTTCACCCCAATTTTGGATCGGTTATTTTAGTTCAGTAAACGGTTTATTTTTATTAGTAAGTAGCAACCCACTATCGTCCCAGGTCTACTCATTCGTAAGAGATAGGGTTTTTAGAGCGTAGATATTTACAATATTTGATTTATTTTACTATAATTTCTGTCATATTATTAATCTTGCCATCTTATATTAAAACTATTTGGCACTAATTTTGTTTTGAAGAGAACGAGACCTTCACCAGATTATTTATATAAATAAAAACTCAAGAACGGGCTTACCTATCCAAACCAAATATTTAGGTTTTATTCGAACTATTTAGTAGATGGTTTATGTGAATTTTGCACAAAATCGGTCGAGCGGTTCTTCATTTATCACATTTTTTTGTAACAAATGAATTGAATAAATGCCGGAGTATTTGGTTGTTTATCCAAATGTTTTGGATTGATTTTTAAAATAGCCAGCCATCAAACATATATTTTTTTGTTTGAATAAATGAATTTGGTGTTCCAATCATTGTTTGTTTTTTATTATTTCACTTTATACGTAGCGACGCATGTACCGGGCCGCTAAGTATATAATAAACTTTATAGGGAAAATTGTGACTTGTTTATTAATTCAAATGCATGTCGCCCTAAAAAATTGTCTATTCAACTCGTGTGAAACCTAGTTAACAATAACCTATAAATACCACACACCAATGCAAAGGTCGCGAGAGCCCTGAAGCCAAAATTAAAATCAACGCAGCACCGACTCAAACACTAATTGACAGATTCAGTAATTAATTATAATTGACGAGTGATTCAGCTATTTTTTTACGGAATGCAAATACGAAATCATTTAGGAGCACTAAGTTATTCTCACGCCACTCAACCTGTGATATAGTTTAGCTATATACAGCTTGGTTACCTAAACTAATCTACTAATCAAATTTCGGTCATGGTGTCCAATCATCATAGTCATTTGCGAAGAAGGTTTCATTCTCTATTCACATCAAATATCTCTCATAATAAAAATATTATTTATTCAAGGAGGGTCAAAACGCACTATTTAATCGTCAGTAGTCTGTCCGTTGGTAACAAATCTACCACCGGTTCGAAAGATAAATAAAGAAACCGACAAGAAACTCAACGGTTATTATTTTAGAGATAGTTGTGTATGTTATAACGAGAAATATTTTAGTTCTGTGTGCTAAGGGAATCAATTCCAAATATTGTTATAGGTCAAATAATCTTCAACATTATAATATGCCTTTTGTAAAAGTATAGTAAGTAAGTAAGTAAGTAAGTAGCAGCGCATTGACGTGCCACTGCTGGGCACAGGCCTCCTCACTCATATGAGAGAGGGTTTTTTGAGTATAGACCCACCACGCTGCTCCACTGCGGATTGGCAGCCATAGTAAACAAGTGCACTCTCTATTTCTTCACTCTCATAATCTAATGTGACGGTAATCCGACACAACCGGAGAGAGATCGGGCGCAAATCAGGCGCACAATGTAAAAGTGTTTTTGACATATTTCTTAGATTTATGCGGAGGCAAATCAAAACCGATTGCGGTAATTTATTAAAAATGTGTATACTCAACCCGACAAATGATTTCTGAACCTTATTCACTCTAAAATATGGGATTACAAGTTAGTTTTTATTTCTTGTATTTAAATTGTGTATTTCACTTTTTTGCTTTGTATAAGAGAATATTATCACGGTACATAAGACATTATTCAATATATATTACGACGGTACTGTGAAAATGGATATTTCTTTGAATTTATCTCTTAGATAACGAGATCCCAATGGATATATGGCACGTATTACTCTTATTTATACAATATAGTTTCAATGTTCGCCGTCTTACCCCATAACAGTATGCCGTATAACATAATGCTATGAAAATAAGCGAAATAGACCATTTTTGCAATTTCAACACCTTTTCTAACAGAATATGCAGCAGAACTATGTTTATATACTCACATAGTTATAGTCCGATAGACGTGCTCTCCGAGGCACAGGGAATAACCGCCAACTTCCCAACTTCTTGAAAATGTTTACATAAAAACCACTATCAATTTTTAATTGGCTCTGCTTGAGATTCAAATCCAGGATCTCGAAATCTTAATCCACAGTAGATCTAATGAAGTGTTCACTTCAAAAAACTTATTACATTTTTTCCCAATCTTGAGTATTATGTAATATTGTGTACGGGTATTGAATTCAGAATATACTCGGCTATAAGAGAATGTAAGACTAGATCTCAATCGATTTATTGATCCATTTCGGAATCGATTAACATTATCGAACTTTTCACCTCTATTAGCAAAGCGGTTATAACACCGTTACAATATACGCCAGACAGATTTTATTTTTAAGAAAGAGGATTTTTACTTAAAACTTGTTTAGGTACTTAATAACATAGTTCAATAAAGTATAGACAAATATAATTTATAAGCTAATTTCGCAAACATACGGGACTCCCAGTTTTATAATTAACGAATAATAGATGTTTTAATGGTATGAATTCCAGAGAAGTTAAGAATCGTTTATCCAGAAACTAGGCTACATATACTTGATTTCATTACTCTATTGATAATGTCATCCTCGCTTTTGTTTGATATAAATTTATTAACAAATTGATGAAATTTATTTTGAGTGACGAGATAATTAATTCCTAATATTTTTAAGGTGTGCACACAGACAAAAGGCATCTAGTTGCGTGGAAGACAATACAGAATACCATAGTTCACTTCTATAGTCAAATAGACTGGGGTCTAGATATGGTATCATATCATATGCCTACAAGATTATTCTAGGTTTGGAAGTAGAAGGGCCTACATTTTATCAAAATATACTTCAAAATTTTATTAATTTAAGTCGAAGACAACTGTCTAACAGTTTTCTTTATGTGCTCTTTTAAAGGTATAAGCACATCGGCTTCCTAAGCCAAATATTAACTTTATAGTTACGTTAATCATCTTCTAAATGTTATAATTATCTGTGTGTGCGTGTGTGTTATATACTCGATAACACACACGCACACACACGCTCATACACACGCACACACGAATACACGCACCATGCGGGTGCGTGTATTCGTGTACACATTTTATTCAAACATTTAACATGATTTAAATTACTTTTGTTTTATTTTATGATTATGTCTTAATTTGATTATAATTTTATGATGATAGACAGAGTTCCAATAACATAACAGGAAGGGGCTGACCCCCAAGACACGGGTACTCCTAGTTTGGGGGTCCAGGGTAGTATTAATAAACTATGTAATTTTTGGGACGAATAAAGATTATTATTGTTATTCTACTTATACACTCACATCTGTTTATAATAATTACTTATATAGAGATATAAAATAATACATAAACATTTATATAAAAAAATATGACGAGCAGAGCTAACTAGAAGTTATGAATTATACACTCAACTTGGATAATATATGATTCTTTATTATAATTTTTCACGTTTTCACATAAAAAAAATACTAAAACAACTTCGATCTAAAAATTACAAAAAAGTTGTAACTTTTTACTTTAATTACAAGTTAAATAAGACTTAATTGATATTTTACTTAATTCAATGTTTGAAAAAAGATGGGTTACAAATTTTTATAATAACAAATGTTGACAGAATTATGCAAAGTTGATAATACATTAGCTACTTTTAATGTCAAAATTATTAGATTAATAGGAAGTTCCAAAGGTTTGCTATCCAAAAGTAATGACACTTGGTGTAGCATGGCTTTGCTAGTATATGATAAGCATAACTAAAACTAACGATATGTTATTTCGAGTACAAAAATTTTACTCGAACAAATCTCAAAGAAGAATATTCCAGACAAATAAAAGTGGCGGCTTTCGCTAATTAATTTTGAAGCGGTTTTTTTGTTCGAGTCAGGTTGAAATGGTCTTATACATTATAAACTTCAGTTTGTGATTAATGGGTCTCCACGTCCAAAATACCGAGTTACCTTTTTACGCCACAGGTTGGGTAACCCTTGAGGGCAGTAATTAGTGGAGATTGAATATTTTGAGCTACTTTTGTATACGTTTTGCATTATTTTATTTTCTCATTTACTTACGTGGAAGGCTTTTTAAGAACTCATTTCTCTTACATCGCTTCTCTATTATAAATTTCAGTATCAACGGTGTTCTTACCATTATTAAAAATATTATATTATTTGGATACTTATTTTATGTAATAGTTATAGTTTTAGATTTGTGAATATCTTATTTAAATGACAAAAAACTATGATAATATAAGTTTAAAAAAGCCTTGTCCTGCGCCACTGAGTAAGAAATTTTCTTATGTTTGAAAGAAAACTGTGAAAATCTTACATGAGCCGTCAATAGATGGTGCTGTGTAATTTTTCATCAAATATCAAGTAATTAAACGGAAGATGCGGAAGAGATCACTACGTAGTGATTAGGCCGCCCGTTGCATTCTTTAATTTAATTTCCTTAAATATATATTTTTTTGTTACTTAAATTCTTTGTTTTTTTCTTTTTTTTGTGTGTAATTATGTTTTACTCAGATTATAAGTAACGTATTGTTGAATGTACAATGCAATAAAGAGTTCTGTCTATCTACCTATCTAAATTACAACTAATTAATTAATCAGTATTTATAAAAAAAAATCTATCAAACCTTTCGACGGCCTCGCTGGCGCAGTGGTGCGAGTATTCGCTTTGCTAGCGGAGGTCCCGGGTTCGATCCCCGGTAGGACGAATTTAGAAAATTGTATTTTCTAATTTGTCTGAGTCTGGACTGGTGGGAGGCTTCGGCCGTGGCTAGTTACCACCCTACCAGCAAAAACGTACCGCCAAACAAAGAAATTTGTGTTCCGGTACGATGCTGTGTAGAAACCGTAAGGGGTATATCGCCTCTTAACAGATTAGCGCGCTTCCATCTTAGCCTGTATCATCACTTACCATCAGGTGAGATCACAGTCAAGCGCCAATCTGTCAGCAATAAAAAAAAACCTAAAAAAGTTTTTGATAAAGATTGAAAATTTGAAATCTATGTATACAGAGAGAGAGGGAGAGAGCGAGTGAAACTACGGTTAAGTTGCAAAAAAACCAGTATGTTTCAATATAATCACAATTAAATAAAAATTCCATGCAAATTCGTATATAAGACAATGTTTTTATTCATTTCAATTTATTTATTTCAATATTTTATCATCTTTATATTGTGAAATAATTATATTATTTATTTATGAAAAGCATTATTAACGAATATATTTAAAAATACACTTAATTACGTCAATTGTTATGATCAACATAATAAGTTCGTAAAATCAAATTTGTCTAAATTTATAAATAAAACCGCCATGTGCGATTTTGTTAGTAGATAAAACATTTATTATCATTTATTTATCTAGTTATTTAAATGACTGTTTTAAATAAATGATAAAGTTTGACGACACATTTTTCAGATTATACGCCTACATGTCTGAGATTTTCTGTGTTTTTCTTTAAACAACTGGGTCATCCTATTGAAGCATCGATTATATTAGTAACACAAACATAGTTGTCAGAAAAGTGTTGACTGTTAACGGCGTCTTTGAGTTTTCGTAATAATTAAATTTCTCTGTTAACCGCCTACACCGGAATACACAGAAAAGGTAATTTAAAAAATTAATATGCAATTCGCGTATTTGAGTCTTCGAAACTCGTCTGCCCACCATGTCAGAGAGCAAACATCATAAAATCCAATATGTTTTACGAGAGCAAAATTCTTCAAATTTTCTATTTGCATATGCAAAGATACCGAACGTAAGGCGAATCGAAAACTTGTATAAAAATATAAAAATTCAACCTTAACTTCAAGCAATAAAGCATATATTAACTTGTAGCAAAAAACCTTATTTTGGTCTAAACTGGTGCATATAATTTAAAGTCCAGGATTGGACGTTGACCTTTAATAACTGAGTACTACCAATTATGCTAAGCTATAAATATTTATTAGCTATTAAAATTAGACAACTATATAATTAAGACGAAGTTTCATTAGGTTGTAAATCTAGTTGCCTTATGAAAGCGTGGGTAGTTTTATTAATACGTCATCAATCAATTAAAAAGTTTTCACACCTGACAATAGCGAGTAGTAAAATTATTGAAGTTTTTGTAACAGATAACTTAGTTAATAGTATTACAACGTATTTAAAATGAGCTCATGTATTGGATACAGTAAAAGACTGGCTGTATAAAATTTAATTTTACATATTTTCTGTGCAATAATTGGAGATCTCTTTACAGTGTCTGCAATAGTTAATTAATTCTGGCAGTTTTTCGTCTTGTCATTCTTTATCAGAGATGAGAATATAGAGAAAGATAATACCTTCTTAGACCGTCTACATTGCGAAAGTATAAGAATGACTGTGCTGCTGAATTTTAAGTCAATCGCAAATAATGTCGAAGATTTTGTAATGTGTAAAGCCATCTCTACATCGCTTTCTTTCTATTAAAATAGGCTTCTCTTTGTTTTCCTATAGCCTGTAAAAGATTGCTAAAACCGCTTTTGAACGCTTTTACTTTGTAAACTTAGTACTGTACAATTTTAAATTTTAAACTGTGTGCAATAAATTAAACATATAGGTTTGGCCACTTCCGTTGGTTGATTTGACACTCTTACAAACGTAAATAGAAACAATTTTTATATTCTTTATATCTAGATGAAGAAAGAGTTAAGTATATGAAAATTAATCTCAGATTTGTTGATGATGAAACTTCTACGACCTAACAGAGACTTATACTCACTCAGATATCGTAACGCGTAACGAAAATCTATACCATAAGAAGTTTCGTTCAAAAAATCACACAAATTACTAAAAAAAGCATTAGAAATCTTAAGAATTACACGTCTTTTTATAGACTCGCATTGTATAACTGATTATTATTTTATAGTTATCATATATTTGTAGCTTTAGCTTAGTACTATCGCTGGAGTGATTTCCTTTTCAACGGTCCATATACGTTTAAAAGTCCCCTAATAGGTGTTTTGTTTTCATGTTTTGGTCAAATTCTCAATAGATCATTACTGTTACAAAAGCCGACAGAAGCGTCAAAATTTAGAGCGAGATGCGTGAAATTAATTATATACCTGACTGTGAAATATGTAGCACTTAGTTACTTGGAGACAAAAATAACGGTGCACAATATAACAATATAATTTCTTTGTTTCCTTTAAAGTATTACACAGTTAGATAGGGGGTTTTTTACCCTTCCTTTTCATATTTATTTAGACGGCCTCGCCTGTGCAAAAGGTTCTAATATTAGCTTCTCTATCGGAGCTTCGTTTTGGGCTTGATTCCCGGCAGAGCAAATTTAGAAAAACTCATTTTTTAATTGATCGGAGTCTTGACAGGTAGGAGGGTTCGGTTTTGGGTAATTACCATCATACCAGGAAAGACGCCAAACATGAATTTGCATTCCGGTACGATGCTGTACAGAAACTCGTCGCCGTTGTCGGCGCTTCAACCGATGAACGTCCACTGGTGGACATAGGTCTCACGTAATGATGTCCACAAGGCCCGATTTTGCGCCGCCTGGCTCCAGCGGCTACCAGCGGCCCTCTTGATGTCGTCGGTCCACCTTGTGTGGGGTCTCCCTACACTGTGCCGCCCGGTGCGGGGTCACCACTCCAGCACCTTCGGGCCCCAACGTCCAACGGTCCGTCGGACTACGTGCCCAGCCCATTGCCACTTCAGGTTCCCGATTCAAAGGGCTATATCGGTGACCGAGTTGAGCCGATTAAAAAGTCGATATTTAGGTTTTATATATTTAGGTATTAAGATTTTCTCAATATTTGCCCGAAGTTTGCTAAAATTTGGCGGCGCGATCTGCCCACTTGCCTCGGAGAGCACGTTAAGCCGTCAGTCCTGCGCCTGATCTCTTTCCGGTCGTGTCGGATTGCCATCACATCGGACTATGAGAGTGAAGGAATAGAGAGTACACTTATGTACTATGCCTGCCAATCCGCTGTGGTGCAGCGTGGTGGGTATATGCTCTAAAAACCCTCTCTCATATGAGCAGTGGGACGTGCATGAGCTGCTACTTACCTTACTGAACAATATCTCCAATTTATAATATTAGAATAATGTAATTTATTATATTATTTTGGCCTGCCAGCACGCAGTGGAGCAGCGTGATGGTTCTATGCTCTAAAAACTCTCTCTCCTATGAGTGGGGAGGTCAGTGCCTAGCATTGGGACGTTAACTATTTTTTTTTACTTTATTGTAATTGATCTTTAGGTTTAGACTTTTGAAACGTTTTATTTCGAAGAAATATCATCGGAAGGTATGTACTTACATCAAGAAAAGGCTATAAATATAAATAATTTCTGCTAATATTTCCGTAGACTTTTGTCATTATAAATATGAATTAAAATATAAACAAAATATATATAGGAAATAGTATACGTATTCTACTTGATTATAAATGTATAGCGTCACCGAAATGTGCAGCGTTTTTTTATGCTAATTCGTTTGAAGGTTAGGTAGTTTTAATATTTATAAATAATATGTTGGATTTAAATTTGCCACTCGTCATTTAATATACTATTCTTCATAAAATATATAACTCTTTTCTAAATTTTAAATTCAAATTTAATTTAATTAATATTATATTGACAAACAACACGTGACATTTTTTTACAATTCTTCATTTGAAATTTCAATAAATTATTTGTATTTATTTTCGTCACTTATAATATTTTAATGACAATTAAATTCTTTAAAATTCCTAACATATCTTCCTTTTTCCTTACCTCTGTGTCTCGAAAATCCAAAGGTTTATATATAAATCGGTTTTAAGTGTGCCTAAAATATAATATTCTTGATATTTTTTCCACATTATTCCAAAATATTCAACAATGATAAACTACTGATCACTGCAACTAGTGCTAGTGTTGTATTGAAGAATGATAAAGAGTTTAATGTTATCAATAAAACCATTTAATATTTACTAGGAGTAATAATAATAAAAATACTACATATTAATAACATTATTTACCGTAAAGTGATTTGATTACAACCGTACGCTATGTTGTGAGCAATAAAATATATATTTGTATTTTTAATTCAAATCAAATAAACTCCTACAATAAAACAGCGGGTGATAAATGAAATTGAATAGGTACACTTATGAAATGAGTTTAATAATAAAAGTCTGTAATCAATTTAATTTCTTTTGTTTATTGGTTAATTATCTTGGTTCAAAGCCAAAAGGTACATTTGATATTGCCTCAGATTGTAATTAGCCCTATGGTTATTAACGTTCATAGAAAATATGGTAGTTGAAATGCAATTAATTTCTGCTTTATTATTGAGTTGTATTCTGTTTTTTGTATGAGATAGCAATGACAGCTGTGCTGGCGTAGTGGTACTTTAACCCGCTTCTCTAGCAGAAGTCCCGGGTTGGATACAAATTTAGGAAATTGCATTTACTAATTTGTCTAAATCTTGTGGTAGTGGTTAAAATGAAAGGACTGCCTCATTGGTTTAGTGGTAAGCATATTCAACGAAAGACATGAGGTCCTGAGCCTATGGTCGAAAAACCCTCTCTCATATGAGTGAGGAGGCATGTGCCCAACAATGGGACGTTAATGGGCTGCTACGTACCTTACCTTACCTAAGTCTTGACTTGTGGGAATCTTTGGCTGAGCTTAGTTACCATCCTGGTAATAAAGACATAGAAAGATAGATAATATGCTTCTATGTTAGTTAGAAAAAGTTGAGATAAATTACCCTTTACTTGTGTAGGGCGTTACCATCTCAGATGCCAATCATCACCAAAGGCTTTTCCATCATGTGAATCCCAAAGCTGCTGAACTACTGGATGTCGCACGGACAAAGAGAAGAGTCAAAAGAACAAATTCTTTTGAGTTAGTGAAAGGGCAGTGACACAATATAGAATAGTGTGGTGCTTTTTAGCAAGAACTCAAGAACAATGCGAGTCAATTGACATTATAGTAAACAAAGCATAGTCTAGATTTAGACAATACAATTACATATTAGGTAGATTAGGTCAAAGTAGTATTACTAATTAATCTATAAGGCTAGATTGTAATCTTATGTTATAAAGCAACCAAAGGTTGGTTATAACAATAAAAATACTATCTCATATTGTATTATAATATACCAATAGATGGGATTACACTGAAGCTTATGATGTGAATGTCAAAAGGGTTTTATTATTTGAGGAATTCATTATCAAAGTTGTATAAAATCTGGGTGAAAAGCGTATGTAAATTAAGCGTATGTAAGCGTATGCATACACGAACTGTTGAACAAATAACTGACAGTGGCGTGGCGAGGAAAGTGCTGACAGCTAAATGTTACCACGCCTTAAGACAAGGGCTATCAGATTGTAATTACATATTACATTAAAGGCGTATAAAAGCTTATACGAAATCAATGAGACCTTGTTACAGGATTAAAATCTGTATCCGAAATTGTTTCACATTGTTTATTTTCGTCATGTCCGTCAATTGGTTTGTATGCGATACACGATGTGTCAGTACTGATATATTTAGTTACGCAATTCACTGTTAAAGGTTGTTTTTTAATTAGTTTATATAGAATGGTTTCATTGATTGTTTATTTCTCTTTCCTAGTTACATATTGCTGGTTCCTGTGGCTTTGTCTATGCAGCATTAATAATGAAATTTGTCTTTAGACAAAACAAAATATTCAAAGTGTTCCTAAGACCGATTTCGATATAAATCTATATGTAACGATAAAATAAAATCAAGACTCCTTTCACCACATTTCGATAATCTTTATACTAATAAAGTTAAAACCTTTTTCGTGATTTTGTGTTGCATTTTATCCCATACGTTGGAAAAAAACCTAATGAATTCATTATATAACGAAATTTGGGATGTATTTCAAAATAAATAAGTACCGCGTTTCTTGACTTCTTAAGATATACAAATAACATTGTGATATCTTGGCTTCATCCTTCAACGTCATTCAACGCAAAATAATTACCTGCTCAAAGTCATTAAAATGGTGCATTAACATATTTTTGTGTTATTAAAAAACACGCTTCAAAAATATTTTTTTAGACGAAGTTAAATCCAAAACTTTTATTAATGATTGTTTGTTTGCGTTTTTATTGCTGACAGATTAGCTTTGTATAAATAACCTAATGATATATTACGGATTGCGTTAAATAGAACCACAAGAAGCGATTTTAATGTCAATTTCAATTATTTCCAGTTAATTTAAGCTAAAGTCTAAATTACAACATGATGAGGGTCAAACAAAAAGCTGACGAGTGATTGATCCTAATTAAATTTCATGTTAGAATTTAAAGTGCATGTCATATATGTATTTGTTAATTTAAAATACTTAACACTTTAAACACTGGCATTTGTAAACTCAGTCGCTTTGACATTTGGCATCTTGTAATGATAGCCAAAGAAAAAAAAGCATTGCATAAAATAGTCAATACTTTCGAATACTTAAATAGGTTATGTTTATTCCGACATAGGACAGGTTTAATTACCAGGAAGGAAAATTTAGGCAATTGTATTTTCTTATATTGTACGCTCTTTAATATCATCGTCAATCCTACGCCGGCAACAATGTGTAATATTAGAATTGCTTGTTTTTGATCATTTAAAAAAAGGCTAGTCGACTAAATATATACTATTTAAAGTCACTTTGCTAATTTTGAAGTCGGTGATTGTTTGTCACTAATATAAATAGATAAGGAGACCCGTCCAATTTCTTCTGCGTGGTATCAGAATTCACAATTAATAATCTCGCGGATTAATAAACTACATTTTTATAACAAATTACAATAACAACTATCCTTGTTCGGAATAACAGGCCCCGAGCAGACTGTGCTATAAATGAAAAGTGGTGAGAGGATCCGCCCTAACCTGGAACAATATCTGACCAGAGGGTATGGATCGCTGCCTCTTAGGCTGGTGCAGGTTGTGATCGGACATATTTCGTGTACCGAATAGGCCGTAAAAAGCTACCCGCCTGCCATGAGTTAACTCAGCGCACCACATTTTAACAGAATGTGCTGCCTGGGCACCTCAGCGTCACCTTCTGGTGGCGCTGATTAACGCGGATCTTTCGTTAGAGAGCGTTGTAGGCAAGATGAAAACGCAGTCAATTCTCACACTCACACCACCGACGAAGACGGGGTTCCAAGCGGTGTATATTTGCACCCATCATGCCGCCTTAGTCAACTCATCCGGGACAACAGAGAGGAATGTGCGAGCACTTCTTGGATGTTCCACTAATGGATGAAAAGGGCCCGCTTGGTTTTAGTGAGTAATGTCTCCTCATTGCTAGTCAGGGTGCATAAAAGCATTTCCTAGCGTGAAAAAAATAACAACACTCCATGCTTCAAGTTGGACCAAATTTAGCTCTGTAAATTTTATAAAAATCGATTTAGTATTTTCTGAGTCCAGAAAAATAAAGAAACATGAAAATCAAAGTCACACACATAGGGAATTTTTTATTATATATGCATATATAAAAGCATTTAACAACATTATGTTACGCTGTAAAAGCCAGTAGGGCTAACAGCTAAACACAGTTCGAAAAAAAAACATTATGTAGTTTTGTGAAACCAAGATGAAAGATAGACTTTTTTGAAATTGCACGAATGAGTAGTAATATAAATGGTACACTGTCAACTGACGCGAGCCATGGGCACCGTCATATTGGCCTTGGCTGCTATACCAAGCGCATTTCACTTTACTTCCAACATGCTGGCTATGATGCATCATGCTATAAATAGACGAAAAAAATTGAGGCGATGGAAGGGTTTCACTTTAAAAGAATTAATTAGTTCAGTTCTGGATTTGGAAATTTATGCAGTTTATTTACCATTTTATTACCAAGAAAATTATTCTCTAGAGCATTTGACTTTTTACTGAATCCATATAATTTTTATTGTTACACAGGATTAAAAAAAATACCCAATCTTTCTTATATAATGCGTAACAAATTTAATTGAAAAAAAATATGAAAAACAGTTAAGTAATTTCGGAATTAATTGTCAGCGACATTATACATATAGAATTACATATAAGGATTAATATATTTTTTTAAAAACCGTGAACTGGAACACAATTGATGTCTTTATTCGCTGCACTCAATTACAGATAGTGATCATTAATTTGCGGTTAATTGTAAAATAACCATACTCTGTAATACATGGTGTATACTGAAAAATGAATTTCTTTATTAAAACGAGCCGTTTCGAGAATTTTAACAACCTCGCATATGAAATTGGTTTAATTGGCCTCCTATTATTTTAGACTTTTTGATTGAGAAGTTGACAGGTCCTTATGAAGCGACGCAAATTATGAGTTAAAATAAAAACAATATTTCGTACTTAAATGTGAAATTTAAATGAAACTCCGTGTAAACAAGAAAGTGGTGACACTTAACTTTTTGATGAGTATATTTAACATTAAAGATGTTATTTATGAAATATACGAGTGAAAAGTAAAGGCAATAATTTCAATGTGTATAAATTTTACTTTTGGAGACAGTGATACATTAGTATTACGAAATTTTCTACTTTTTACCTTTAAATACCAAAATCAAAAGCTAATTAAGATACATAATGAAAAGCAATTATGCGCCCTAAGCAATAATTTAAAAGATTGTTTGAATGAGGATTATATAAATACTATAAAGTTTGAAAAATTATTAATATGTATAAACTGTTGTAAATGTTATTCTAGATATTGTGGTCGCTAATGACCCTAGTAGTTAAAAAGCGACCTATAATAAATTATTTAAAAAATTATATATAAATAAAACAGGAAATTGATAATATAAAAAAAACAAAAATGACAATAGTGTTGTTAAAAATTAAAAGTTAATTTTGATTGAAATATAATATAAGCATATCACTACAATAACGTGGTTATTTAGTTGGAGTGATTTTGATAATACTTTCTTTGAAAGACGGTTGATGCTGATTTTATGAGAACGGGAAATTTCAAAACATATATCTACTTAAATATGTTTTGGTTATAAATATAAACACTACTCAATGATTCATCGAGAAATCGCCAAAATTAGTTACCTAGTTGAGTTAAATTCGACTTTCGTATTGTAGACAGTCACCAGAAAGAGTTCTCCATATTCCCACTGGATTTGAAATTACCCGAGGGGCATCACGAGAAACAGCCAGTAGTTCATATAGCCGTTGCAATAATATGTGAATGTGTTTGTTGTATCTTTCGCGACATAGAGACACACCAGGAATGGGTTTCCTCATACTTCCTCTGGATCTGAAACTACCCGAGTGATATATTCAGGGACAGCTAGTATTTCATATAACCGTTGCAATGCGTGATTAAGTTTGTAGTATCTTTCGAGACTTAGAGACTGACTAGGAATGGGATACCCATATCTCCTCTGGATGTGAAACTACCTGAGTGTCATCACAAGGAACAGCCAGTATCTCATATAACTGCTACGATACGTGATTGAGTAGTATGTGCTATCTTTCGCAACTTAGAGACTCACACACTCACAAACGGGTTTCCTGATATTCCCACGGGATTCGAAATATACGCAGGTGATGTTGTGGAGAATAGCAAGTAACTCAAATAGCCATTGAGATACATGATCGAGTTTTTTATTAACCATATCATATTTAGTCATACAACAGCCGAAAGGCTTTCCCTATGGATTGACGGTAATCTCACCTAATAGTAAGAAATGCTATGTAGCTGTTTCTGGGTAAGCGGGCTTTCATCTTAGACTGTAGTCTAAGATGAAAGCCCGCTTACCCAGAAAGAGGTAATTTATCTCTTATAGTTTCTACACAGTCACGTTAACGTCTTAGGTAATAGTTCAGTCCAGACTAAGGCAAATTATAATATGCAATTTTCGCAATTTTCCCCGCCTTTTATCAAACCCAAGAATCTAACGAAGGTAACAATAAAATCGTTGCACTAGCTTGGACGTCTACATGAATAAATCTGGAAATAAATCATTTATCATCATTATAACTTTATATTAATCAAAGAAGGCTATAAAAGTGAATGTGAAAAACAATTTTCGAACTACCGTACCATAATCCCTCTATTAAGTATTCACACAAAGCATTCCGCTTATATGTAAATGACTTAAGATATGTGTACTAATTAGATTCAATCGATATCATTTCTAATAAATTGAAAGTCGCGCTTATTTTTTGGATGACAATAAAATTATAAATTCAATATATTTTAACACAGCTCATTCGACGCTTCACGGTCATAAAGGCTAGTCTAATTTGATATAATTACCATTCTATAATCCTTACAAATTGAAGTCGAGCCATAGATAACGAGATCTATAATATTAGAGCTCTTTAACATAAATAACATATTAACGAATTAGAAATCATTTAAGCCATACAATGAAATTGAATAGCGGTTTTGTCTGTTTGTTAAACTTGATGCGCTTTATAACAATTTCTATTGTAATATAGAAATAGAAATGTGTTTTTCTATTGCTACTATTAGTTCTACTTTAAGCGAAGCAAAACTTTGCACACCGTTTTACGAAATTGCGCGAACGAAGGAGTGCTGATATAATTGGTTAATACTTTTTAAAAATCATGCATACTAAATAATTTCAATCAACAAAAATAAAATTACATCCACTACTATGTATTTGACACACACGCATATATAGTCTTCTATCAATTGCTCATAATTATGTCACAAGTCAGGTTACATTAAAAAAGGTTATTTTGTCAAAAACACTAAGGAGATACATGCATACATAGCATCGTGCCTCATTCCCATAGGGGAAGGCAGAGACCACGATCTTTGCATATCTTCTTCACTTCTTTCGTTCTCATTAAACCATTTCAGTTCATCAGCTTAGATACCTCTTGACCTGGTCCTGGATTTGGTCCAGGAACATTCGCCTAGGTCTTCCCCTTCCAACTTTCCCATTCACTGTTAACTCATAAATCCTTTTTGTCAGTCTCCTTTCATTCATTCTCTCTTCGTGTTTAAACATTTAAGTATACCTTTCTCAATTTAATCACATCTTCTTTTATACCATAACGTTCTCTGGTAGCCACTGGAGCTATAAGCTTATATTTTTTTGTTGATATTGTTTGACAATGGAACCTCAATATTGTGCAAACATATAATTTTAATAAATAATGGTCAAAATTCGACCACCAAGCACCCAATAAATAGTTTATATAAAATTGTAGTGGATGACATTTGATGTTCAGACAGTTTTTCAATTCATTAATTAAATTCGTTTTTAGAAACATAGTGCAGTGTCCTATATTGGAAACTCACGTGAATTTTTTAAGGTATTTTTTACGTATTGAGATTAAGAAGTATATGTTAGACGACATTGGAATTGACTTTAAGAAAGTATGGTATTATATTTTTTAGGCAAATAATCTTATATATTTTCAGTATTTAGAAGTGATTCTAGTTGTTTATGAGCATTTAGTAGACCGGTAGAAATGTTAAAACGTTTTAAATAGGACGATATCAACGTTTCATTACACAATCCGCGTGCCGAATTTTGGATTTTATTTGTTTATTTCTATAATTATATTACGCAAGTATGCATTTTAACCGATTTGCATAGATTTTTGAGTACATTATATATTTTTATTTATATTTTGAAATATTGTTGTACATTATATTGTTACTATATACTTATTTTGTCGCTGAACTGTATCGTTTTCTTAACTTTACATATATGTAAATAAAAAAATTAAGTTACAGCGTATTAACTTATACATCCCATCACTTTGTTCTATTCATCATCTCTAATCAAGTTACAAACAGCTATTTTGACGAAAAATCCACTCAAAACTAAGCAGTCGGGGCTCAATGCTGAGTTACTATTAGAATATTATTTTATGATCTCTATGAAGTATTGCAGTATGTCATAATCAATCCTAAATACAGACAAAGTCACAGTAATACACCGGTAAAGATTATAAAAGGTCTTTAAAAACGTGATAAATAACATGGCCAACTGTATACAAACATCTGAGCTATTGTGGGAGGTGCCGCGGCATAAATAAAATTAATTAATTAAACTGATACATAAAATCGAGATTTCTTTGAAATGCTTTTCGTTTTAAAGGTCGTGAGAATCTATATGGCTTCTTTCCCGTTTTAAAGAAAGATGAATGTTATAGAAAATGCCTGACAGTATCTGAATATTATTGTTTTTAATTCCCAAAATATGCTCCTACTTTACCTAAATACATGTAGTTCAAATTCAATCCATAATATATCTTTTATTCTCCTACTGATATCTTCACATTACATGTGATGTTAATACAAATTTATTTAAAATATTATTGATTGTTTAAATTAAATTAATAAATAATGGTAATTACGAAAAATTGTACAACGTAATCTATTGAAAGCTTATGCAAAAGGTTTAAAGAGATCTTTCTTTATACTGAGTTTAAGAAGTATGTGATAGATGTCTTAGGTACCAATGGAGCAATTCCATATGCAACTGCAATCAAGCCCAAAATTGGGGTGTGCGAATAATTTAGTAACTTCGAATTTTTCGAAATTGGAGTTCCGAATCGATTATTTTCACTCGATTCGAATTATTCGCACACCCCTAATTTGGACTTGATTGCAGTTGCATATGTAAGCTAAATGTTATGTTATACAAAGTAATCTACAATTAAAAAACTGTTTAAAATATTGACTGTTGTAATTCTTACGAGTCTCATTTTAGAACTTCAACTAGTAACAGTAGAATCAACTCTCAAAAACGACAAACTAACGATTCAAAACAGCTTTCAGAGCCTACTTGAATAAAGTTTTTTTGGATCTTGATTCTGTCTAATAGGAACGCAAGTATTCCTTGGCCACACGTTTTTAGTTATAACCCAGGGTTATAATAAGCAACAACGGAAGCCTCCCACTAGTGCAGGCTTTCGAAAATTAGAAAATGCAATTTTCCTTTGCGGGAATCGAATCTGGGATCTATATCAACGTTACGAGTACTCACAGCATTACACCAAAGAGGCAGAGAATACGTGATAGTATCAGAACATCATTGTTTTACCTTACTCTGTAGTTCCGGTAATATAATTACATAGTTTAAGTCACGATGTTTCGAGCAGTAGTAATTAATTTTATTGTATCATATATTTCTAATTAATAAAATCGAAAATAAGGTTAAAATAATAACAGTATATCATTCACAGATATGAATTATTGTAATTGTTTTAACCTATAATAATATTTAATATAGCCAGTTATAAAACATTAGCTAAATAATTTATAACATCTATAAGCATTCAGTGGGTAATTAGCAAAAATTATACTTTTTCGGAGTGTAATTAAATTGATACAGTGATTAAAGATACGAGGGCAGAGGGGTAGCTTTAATTTTAACTTATAAACTGAAGTGAAAACAGTTTCTATGACCTTATGAGAACTTTCTGGAAACTATATTTTTATTAATACATATAATTGTATAAATAAATATATAGTGTATTGACTATTTGAAGGGGTACATATCACGATGGCGATTTTTAATTTTTAATTTTGCCGATATTTCGACCCAGTTGCATGGATCGTGGTCACGACGATACTGCTGTGGTCGGTTGTGTCAAGCTGTCAAGGGCAGAATCTGTCTACCCTACGTCTGATTCTTTTATTTTTCACGGCACCCACATCCATTTGTCGGCATACTACACTCACAACGTCACGTTTTAATTTTGAAAAATTGCGTCGTTTGTTCATTTGGCATAGCTTCACCACTGGATTCCACGTATCAGCCAGCTTAAAACCATCTTCACGATTGAAATTAGGATATTTTTTAATTTCAATGGCCTCGCGAACTAATCTCGGCATATAATGGCGGTCCGTGGAAAGAACTTTNTTTCAATCGTGAAGATGGTTTTAAGCTGGCTGATACGTGGAATCCAGTGGTGAAGCTATGCCAAATGAACAAACGACGCAATTTTTCAAAATTAAAACGTGACGTTGTGAGTGTAGTATGCCGACAAATGGATGTGGGTGCCGTGAAAAATAAAAGAATCAGACGTAGGGTAGACAGATTCTGCCCTTGACAGCTTGACACAACCGACCACAGCAGTATCGTCGTGACCACGATCCATGCAACTGGGTCGAAATATCGGCAAAATTAAAAATTAAAAATTAAAAATCGCCATCGTGATATGTACCCGTTCAAATAGTCAATATGTTAATAAACCACGAAAATTTAAGTTTAAAACAAATATTTAGTGTACTTATTATTCTCAACTCCTTTACATTTTTAGATAAATCTCCTTCCTTAAAGTTGACTGGAAGAACACTTTTTACAGCGGCAAGACCGCCTTTTGTCCGTCACTAGTATACATAGTTTAAGTCTCTTTTTTAACTTTTATTGAAGTGAAACTTCTTTAGGCGCATGAGGGTGAAATATTTACAGATGAAACGCGTCATTAGCCTCACGAAGATGTGCAGCGTTTTTTATGCTAATTCGTTAATAATTTAATGTACTATTTCTCATATAGTCTTTTCTAAATTTTATATTCAAAAACAATATTCAATTAATAATTTCTAATATTGACAACACGTGGCATTTTCATATACAATTCGCCATTGAGATTTCAATAAATTATGTACGACACTTTTAATATTTTAATGACAATTAAATTCATTAAATTTCTAACATGTCTTCCATTTTCCTTCCCTCTAAATCTCGAACGTCTAAACTTTTAGATTTGTATAAATATACAGAAAACTTACAAATTACTTTGCCACAGAAGTTTCACTCCTGACATGTGTATTTAGTACGCACGCACTTTTAACTTTTCTTCTCTCTCTTTTTCTCTCAAAACGTCCCGGAAACAATAATTGTAGTGTATTAAAAAATCATACAGCTTAGCTTGAACATGTACCTATCAACACGCCGTAATGCCGAGTTGTATTTAACTGTAATTAGCATCGATTACCTGTTCTTGCGTATACCATTTAGGGCGAATCTAGTTAATTCGCGTTAGCCTGACATTTGTCACTCGGGTCGTGAGTGATTGACGTTATTGCTATTAGAACTTCATTTTATTGAGCTTCTTATAATACTAGGCATTACAGATTTTATCATCTTCACAATGTTTACACATATCGTGTTGCTTGAAGTGTCGTGTTTTTGCTTTAATTTACAACATGGAATATCTTTGACTAATAAGAAATTCATGTGAACCGATACACTGGGCGTCTGTTATTTATCTATTAACATTTGGAGGATATTACATGTGGGTGCGTCACTATTAATTTGTTTTGGTGATGATCCTACTTAGATTCCTTAAATACTAGGCATATACGTGGGTGAATAATCGAAAATATTGGTTATGATCAACCAATTCAACCAAACGATATAAATCTGTTAAAATACTTTATGACCTTATTTCCTGCGCTTTAATATTGGGGTATAATTCATATAACTTTTAAAAATATTCTTTTAGTAAATGCGATATAGATAGTGAAATCAATAACATTAGGATTTTATTATACTACAATAATTCTTGTAGTAACATTTCATATATTTTGCTTATTATGATCTAAAAAGACATCAATAGAAAATAAAAAAAAAACTAAAAGCAAATACAAGTGTAACGACATGACAACAATCATAAAAATTATCATAAAGCTCGTAATCATTGCAATACTATGTGTAGAGAGGCACAACGACGTCACATTCATAAGTCCTTTAAATATCCTAACTTATTTAAAACCTGGAAGTCACTTGGGGTTGGTAAAATGTCCTGTAAATCATCTTTCGATATTGATCTCAATCTTCTTAATAAACTTTTTTCTTCTTGCGAGTTAATCGACAAAGATGAAAATGAACGTACTCTTAACATGCTTTCTACTTATTCAACTCTGGAATTCCCTCCATTTATTTTCGAATCTTTTACTGGGTGTGATGTTAAAAAGAGCGTAATATCCATATCATCAAATGCTGCTGGTGCTGACCGTATTATCCGTTGTATGATCATTTATGACACATGTCCTGAGTTATTCCATCTCTGTGAATGAATTTCCAAACGCCTGGAAACATGCACAAATAATTCCTCTCCAAATGTTAAACAATCGCCTGTACCAAGAAACAGAAATTCCACAGCGGCTATCGTAAATCGCCATTATCCTTTAATGACTTCCCATTCATCGGCCCAAATATCATGGTAACATTGTCCACGCCTTCAAGATTTATGTACATAATCGAGTTTTGGAATTGGGTCGAATTTGCGGCAGGTGGTAGGATAAAAGGTGAACAAATTGTTGCCGTAATTTGTGGAGTACTTGTTCTTGTGAAAGTGCGACGCATCCACAATTATATATAAGCTTCGGACATTTTTTAAGCAACTAATAACATTCAGCTTGAAGTCGGCGGTATAACGACGTAATGAAATATAAATCTTGAAAGCATTCCAGTTCAGGGTTTTATTTTCCTTTTTTAACTTAGTCCCTGCATAAATATCAACCTATATATCTTTCACTGTCTAAAAAAAAAGAGTTTTGATGTTTAAGCCCACCACGCTGACCATTTACGGGTTATATAGAAATGCCAAAAGTGCGACTGCCTCATTGGTCTAGTGGTTAGCCTGTTCAACTACAGACATCAGGTCTTGTCGGAATTCCGTCACATCTGACTATGAGAGCAAAGGAATCGAGAGTGCATATGTGTACTATGCCTGCCAATCTGCAGTGGATCAGCGTGGTGGGTCAATGCACTAATAGCCATCTCTCCTATGAGGGCGGAGGTCAGTGCTCAGCAGTGGAACATTAATGGGCTGCTGCTGCTTACTACCAAAAGAGGTTTTCTAAAGATGTTTATTTACTATATTGTAATAATCTTAAATGGAGTCATGGCTATCATCAGACTATATTGAACAGGATATGTTTCACAGTTCCCCTGTGTTCTTTGCGAATCCTATTCGGTGATACCAAGATTATCTAGGATGTATAACGAATTGGTCCAAAGAGACAGTTGAGTCATATATTTTTAGAAAGTATTTGGTATCATTTGACGTAAAAACTATAATTGCAAATAGTACAAATCTATTTAAATATATTGTATTGTTTCGCTGATTAACACGTTTTTAATTTAATTTGTCTATTTGTAAATTTAATGCTGTTATTTGGAATACATACTTTATCCAGAACAATAGAAACAAAATCAATTCAACATATATTATTTGACTCGTTGAGTTCCAACGGAAAACACAAAACGGGAGACTTTGGATACAAAAGACCGTACATAGAACCTATCAGCTGTCAGTACGTGAGACGATTTCCATGGTTTTGATGCGATTGTAAATCCGATGGTATGCTAAGTATAGTGGCCAAGTTTAGATACAGTTCCTTTTAGAGCGCTTTCCTTTCTTGAAATGTGTTTTCACACTTGTCAATCACTTACAAATGCGGACATCGTGTGAACTGGTAACCGTTTGTATTGTATTCGTAGTTTTAAAGTAGTTAAATTGGATTTTGTTGTAAATCAAATGATTAAATGATATAGCAAAAGTATGAGGAATGCAGTATCATATATATGTACTGCATATTATACTAGCTATATCATAAATAGTTGGTATACATTTTCGAATTACGCAGACTTCGTTATGGGTCTAGTGGTCAGGTTGTTCGGCTACCGACGTGAGGTCATGGGTTCTAGTCCCGGCCAAAGTGATATTAAGTTCTCTTAAGAAATTCACAGTATTTGTCTAAAGTTTGGAAGTTGGCGGTGTGCTCCACCCCTATACCTCGAAAAGCACATTAAGCTAACGGTCCTGCGCCTCATCTCTCTCAGGTCGTATAGGATTGTCATCAAATCGGACTAAGAGAGTGAAAGAAAAGGGAGTGCACTTGTATTAGCTCATACGCTTTGGTACTATGCCTGCCAACCTGCAATGATGTAAGCTCTAAAAACACTTTGCCCTTCGAGTGAGGAGGCCTGTGCCCAGTTGTGGGACGTTAATGAACTTCCACTTACTGAACACTTTACTTTATACTTCCTCATGTATGTAATAAATACTAGATGTTTTCCGCAGTATCCTTCACCTAGTATCTGACTCTGTATGGGGAAATTAGTGCTTAGTGAGCGTCTGCACTATGAAAGGTCTGCTAAATTTTAAGTATTAGGATAAAGGAGTTGACCATCTTCGCATTATTGTCTTTTTTTATAAAATCGGTTGGATGTAAATCGATTGGATGTGTAAAAATACGTGTAGATAAACTGTTTCCTGTAATCCTTAATCCCGAGGGAATATGTGTCACTTTCTTATTAGGCATCTACGCTGTGAAATAAATATGAATGCCAATGTTTAAATCCATCAACCTAATGACCAAATGAGTGGGATTTATCACATAGTCTTAAGTTTTCTACATTTTAATTAGAGACACAATAAAAACGAATAAAAAAGAAATGATGTCGTGGCCCAACATAATATTATTATGTAATTTGTATTTGGATATTTTTAATTTCTTCGAATACACTGTAAAATTACCTTATTAGAATTATCTGAATTTTATTTAAAATAGCAAAGAAATATATAGTTTATAGATATATTAAAATGTATTCCGTTATTTAAATATTATTCACCCTACAAACGATTCGCATTGATAAGCATAATATGACAGGTCGATATCCCTACGTGCAATTTATCGGCACTGGATCTGCTACATTGCTACCTCCTTTAGCTGATATAAAACTTAATAATTGATCAGAGAAGATTACCCTTTGATAAATAACAATCATTTGTAAATATTCCAAAAAGGATGATCATTAACGATTGTCGATGCACCGTCCGCGTCATCCCAAATTACTTAATTATGTTGATCGCTACCGAGGTTTTATCAGATAAAAATACATAAAAATTCAACCTGAATTTTGGACTTTGATGTATCATTCGTACATTTGCACACGATGACCGAGGAGATTAAATCGGCACAATTTATTTTACTCTTTGACAGGTTAAAGTGACCCTTGAAAATTGAGCAAGTATGCCCAAATTACATGGACACGTATGTAATGTTTTTATAGGTTTTATTTGCATGAAGAGGTCTAAATTTAGCAATAAGTAATCCAAATTAATAACGCATGTCATTAATTTAAGTTTTGCTATGTTTTTTGCGACAATTAAATATAGACATATAATTAATTAACAGACACGAGGTCCTGGGTTCTAGAACCGCGTCGGGCCAATTTTAAAATCAATATTGACTTTTCTAGTAAGATGTTTTTCAATGCTTGCTTTTTGAAGTTGGGAAGTTGGCGGTGTGATCCATCCCCGTGCCTCGGAGAGCACGTTAAGGCGTCGGTCCTGTGCCTGTTCTCTCTCCGGTCCTGTAGGATTCCCGTCACGTCGGACTAAGAGAGTGAAGGAATAGAGAGTGCACTTGTGTACTATGCCTGCCAATCCGCAGTGGAGCAGCGTGGTAGGTCTATTCTCTAAAAACCCTGGCTCCTCGGAATAAGGAGTTCTGTGCCCAGCAGTGGGACTAAGTAATGCTACTTACTTTTTTATATAATTAATTTGAGTTCAGTTTTTTGGCAGTTTATTCATAGTATCAATAGGAATAAATAAAAAAAATATAATCAATTGAATCATCCTTCATCCAGAAATCTTTCAACATCAATAGACACATTAATATATCTTCTATTTATTTCTATTTTCGCAAGATCGCTGAACTTTCAACCCTTATAATAGGTAATCGTTTGTTCTAAGTAGTTGTCGGTTTTCCTCCTTTTTTAAAAAAGCTTTATCTAAAGCCCAGTCTTTCATTAAATTTAATCTTTCAATATTCAATAACATGCTTTCTTACTATGCTGTGTCTTTCTATATTTGTGCGAATTATTAAATCACGAAACAAAGTTTTTAATAGGAAAGATTATTATAATTAGAGTCGTTATTAAAAAATATGAAATAGTTATTGAAGTGAAACTATTTTAGGAATATGAGGGTAAAATTTTTACGCCTGAAACGTGTGATTAGCGTCACGATGATTGCAGCGTTTTATTTGCCAATTCGTTTGAAGGTTAGGTAGTTTTAATATTTCTAAATAAAATGTGGCATTTTAGTTTGCCATTTGTCATTTAATATACTATGATTTATAAATTCTTTTCTAAATTTTAAATTCAAAAACAAAATTTAATTAATAAATTCTAATATTGACAATAACCAAGTTGCATTTTTTTTACAATTCGTTATTTGAGATTTCAATAAATTATTTAATAACAATTATATTCATTCATTTCTCAATATATTTTCCTTCTTCCCTACCTCTAAATCTTTTTTTTTTAATCTAGAGGATATTAGGGACTTTTGTCTACAAGACACGTCAGCCCCATCGTAACTTAACTTTAATATAAATCACTGATAACCCGCTACTATTATATTGTAAAATTGTACAGCTACTTCTGACGTTGGACAACTCAGAATGTTCTGCAGTAGACCAACATCAAAACAATTTAGACCATAGCGGTTTATCAGGGATTGTGTTTCTTTCATTGTTCTAATGTACTCCAAGAGAAGATGCTGTACGTCTTCTAATTGATTTCATAGGATGCAGTTCGGTGTAGCCGCTTTATTCATTAAATAGGCATAATTATTTGAGGCACAATGCCCGGACCGCAACCTGAAAGCTACCTTAACATGGTTTCTACCTAAGGCAGAGTGTCCAAACCAGGGTACTCGCGGAGGTTCACTCTGCATGGTCTTATACCAGATCCCCTTCGTTCTAGATCTCTCATCAAAATAAGATTTCCATTAAAATCTCTAAATCTTGGAAAGCTAAAGTTTTAGATTCGTATAAATATAAACAAAACTTAAAAATTAGTTTGCCAAAGAAGTTTCAGTTCTGACATGTGTACATTGTACGCACGCACTTTAAATTTTTTTTAATGCTACCGAGGATTTTTAGAGTAGAGTTTTTGTAGTTTTCAATTGTATTAAAGAGAAAAAAGTACTACAAACACTGCCGTATCATAAATGTAAAAAATAATTTAATCAAAGTGATATAAATTTGTTAAGATAAAGAAATACACGAGTAACAAATTGTTACAAGCGGAGCGTATTTTTAAAACGTTTCAGAAATAAGAGCGCTATTTCATTAAACCCAAAACCGTGTCTTTAAGGAGAGGAAATGTAAATTTTTACGCCATCTAGCAAGAAGTTATTAAAGTCAGCACGAAGAAAGAAAAATTTTAACTTTTTCATCAACCTACACTATGTGAATAATGAATACTAGTAAAAATTAATGTGTCATCTTCTACAACTTGCTTGAATGAGTAAATAAAAAGTACTTTATTAGCTGCTGAGAATGAAAACTTGTTCAATAGATATATAGATATTTGTAAAGATTTGATGCAGTCTAAGATATTAATGACCTAATATGGATAGGGATAATATACCTCCCTTTGGTTGTCATACAACATCGTATCATCGCACCAAAAACGTGGGTTATTTTTATAAAAATGAAATTTACGTGTTTGATTGTTCTTTCCCATCAGTCACTGTGCTTTTCGGTGAAGGAAAACATCGTGATTGCGTATCGCATGAGTAATTGTGGGGTATGTGAGACCTCCATCCACAGTGGACTAGCATGATGGGTTTGTGCTCTATAAAAACCTCTAATCTATGAATGATGAGGCCTGTGTCCATCAATGGAACGTTAGGCTTTTACTCACCTTACCGTAACGCAATTTGTTTTGCTCGAGGCACATTTTTACTATTCTCTGGTTAACTAGTCCAGACATACAATTTCAAAAATCTATGCCCAGCTGTAGGACGTTAAGGGGCTTCTTACTTACCTTTTAATTACTGAGACGAACGAAGTCGCGTACAAAGCTTACAATGCCGAAATAAAAATGAGAGAAAATCGTATGATATGTTAACAGTGCTCAGTCACGCCATCCTGTTAACCCTTGCGCTGCAACGTGTTATTATCTGGCATTTATTTAATTTTTTAAAGAAATATGTGAACTTGTTTCTCGTTATTTAAAACGAGGAAATCGGTTTAGTAAAATACACATTGTAAACACGCGATGCCACCTCGCTAAAGACGTAAAGACATTGACGTCCCGCAAGTCATTTGGTTTGATTTACGTAACAGTATAGTGCTGTGTCACTTTCAACTAGTGTCACGATCGGTTAGGTTGCGATCACATAATGATACGAGTCTATCGTTTTGTCTAATAGACTGTTTAATGAGACAAGAGTGTAAACTTAGCGCGAGGTTGTGTTGCGTCATGTGTACACTTGTATTGCGCGTCACGAACATTGCTGGATGTAATTTGTTTACATTCGTTTTATTGGCAATAAAATTAAACATGACAACTTAGCATACACTGTTTGTGATAGTGAAATATTGTTCTTTGGTGTTTTTGCTTGTTGCCACTATAGAATTTTTATTAAAAAATTGAATAAGTTTTATTTAATTACATTTATAGTCACGTCGATAAATATTGACACTGATTTGATTTTAGCTGTTATTTCAATATTCTGTCATTATAAGACACTTATCGAAGTTTCCAATAAAATATGCTTTATATTTAAAAATGAATGATAAATAATATGATTTAGTCGAATTCTTAAACCTCTACATAAATTGTCTGAGAATAATTTATTTATGGAAAAATTGAAATTATAAATTGATGTGTTCAATTTTGTTGTTTTTATAATGCTTACAATTGTTTCGAGTTTGAAATACTTAAATCTAATACGTTAAATTCTCACTGACAAATACGCAAAAACTAGATTTGTTGTTTTCGACGACGTCTATTTACAGAAACCCGATAACTTACAAAACTTCGACCACATTGTCACGATAAAAAATCAAACTAACAAGGTTACGGCAACTTTTTATTGTACAAAAATGTATCTAAGTCGTGTTACCTAACGAGGCAAAAATTACATCAATAATTGAGATGTGACATACATTGGATCTTCAACAAACAACTGTACACGAATGACCAACCTTCGATGATCACTTAAAACTACTCGAATTCGTATAGTAGGCGAGGGTTTAATCGAACACACAACTTTGACCCTTAATAACAAAGTTATACGTAACTTTAAACTGATTCACTGTACAAACATATATATTTTGGTTAGTTTATAAACGTTAACAACCTAATGCTATGGCTGCTCAAAAATCATAACACTACAGATAAATTCGGAGTTATTTAGTGTTTTCTTTTTATTATCGTCGTGTCACGACTTTATAAGTCACATCCGAAGTCGAATGTTTTCATAATGTTATAGTCCATCGAAATACTTGAACTCAAAATATGCGTGAATATTACGTAAGATTGTTATGATGGAATTTGTAATCATACACGTGTACGGATTATGTTATAGTTTTTTTTTTTATTTCATCACCTGCGATGAACTATATATTCTATTTTTTATTTACGCTGCTTACGTGCCAATAAACAGGCTATTCAAGTTAAGTGGTCGTAAAAAAGATCTTTAAAATATCTTATAGTACCTTAATAACTATTTATTGTTCGTAATAAAGTTACATGTGGCGTCAGGATAGGAATATCCTAATGAGACAAACTAATGTATATTTTCGTGTATTTAAAGGACAATGCTTTTACGCTATTACTTCATAAAATATTGACAAAGCGATAAACTTTAAGCAACGTTGATTATTTTTCTAAAGTGTCAATTTTGTCTACCTAAATTTATATTATGACATTAAAAATTTAAAAGTTTATTGGTAAAGGTACGTCATTCAAAGATCCTAAAAATGAATTAAATGAAAATGTTTATATTATATATTTTTAATAGTTTTTATTCTGATTGCACTGTATTTCCAATCTCAATGCATGTTTATCGCACGCGAAAATCTCAACTATGCCTATTATCTAGGTATCCGCAGATTTCTATAACTAGCTCTGGTTTTCTCCTTTTATTGCTAACGGGTTAGCGCTTACTATGATCTCAACCGATCGTCAATAATTTCACAGGCAAAATTCAGAGCTATGCAAATTAGAAAACACAATTTCCCAACACTTTGTACTGACAGACACTTAGCAAATACTCACACCACTATTTCAATAAGACCCTAAATTTTACACTTTCCATCCATATCTTCCAATCCCATCCCCATCCCATGGACATATTTATTTATAGGATCGAAAAATTTTATCGATAATAATCTTGAATATAAACATTATAAATGAATGAACAGATATATTATAAATTTAATCAAAATCGGTCCAACTTTAAAAAAAGAGTTTAATCATATACAGACATACGAAAATATATTATTTCACGGCCTCTCTTGCGCAGTGGTGCGATCATGGGTTCAACCCCCGGTGGGACGAATTTAGGAAATTGTATTTTCTAATTTGTCTGAGTCTGGTCTGGTAGTAGGTTTCGGCCGTGGCTAGTTACCACTCTACCAGCAAAATACGTACCGCTAAAATAAAGAGATTTGTGTTCCAGTACGATGCTGTGTAGAAACCTTAAGGGGTATGTCTCTTACCAGATTAGCGCGGTTCCATCTTAGACTGTATCATCACTTACCATCAGGTGAAAGCACAGTCAGACGCTAAAAACTGGCAGCCATAAAGAATATTAATGCAACATATAAAAATATATAAATCACGTTTAATTCTTTCAGATGAACCAGCAATGTAAAGTGTGCGGCGAGCCGGCAGCGGGATTTCACTTCGGAGCTTTCACGTGCGAGGGATGCAAGGTGAATATAATGATAATAATAATTGTATTTGTTCAGAATATCTTATTAATAGCAAGAAAACTAAATTAAACACAAAACGATACAATATACCAACAAAATAATGTATGAAAAACATCTGTCTCTAAACTGGGAATGAATCTCTATTTTAGGCGATAGAGCTTTCCTCGCAATTAATTGTACAAACAAAATGTAACAAATGGCGTAGCAAATATATCTAGAATGTAGTGTCATATTTATGTAGTGTATATTATACTAAGTAAGTAGCGGCCTATTAACGTCCCACTGCTGGGCACAGGCCTCCTCATTCATAGAATAGAGGGTTTTTAGAGCATAGACCCACCGCGCTGCTCCAGTGCGAATTGGCAGGCATAGTACACAAGTCCACTCTCTATTCCTTCACTCTCATAATCCGATGTGACGGGACTCCGGCACGACCGGAGAGAGAGCAGGTGCAGGACCGACGGCTTAACGTGCTCTCCGAGGCACAGGGGTGAATCACACCGTCAACTTCGCAATTTCAGGCAAATATTGAGAAAATTTTAATAGAAAACTTGAATTGGCCAATTCAGAAATCAATATTGAAATATAACTCGAACCCAGGACCTCATGTTTGTAGTCGAACACGCTAACCACTAGACCAATGAGGCATATATATATATATATATATATATATATATATATATATACATTTGTTGATNTTACTTATAAATAGTTGCTATAGATTTTCGAATTACGCAGACTTCTTTATTGGTCTAGTGGTCAGGTTGTTCGGCTGCCGACATGAGGTTCTGTGTTCGAGTTTCGGCCAAAGTGATATTAAGTTCTGTTAAGAAATTCACGGTCCTGCGCCTGATATCTCACAGGTCATGTAGGATCTCCGTCAAATCAGACTAAGAGAGTGCACTTGTATTAGCGGATACACCTTGGAACTATGCCTGCCAACCTGCAATGATGTATGCTCTAAAAACCCTCTCTCCTATGAGTGAGGAAGCCTGTGCCCAGCTCTGGGGCGTCAATGGGCTGCTACTTATCTTTTTACGTCGCCGTCTTATCACGCTTGTATCATAGCTTATCACCCGGTGTGACTAGTCAAGCGTTAACTTTTCAGTAGTTAAAAGTTTTATGTAATTTTTAAATAGCACTCCCATAAGTTTTATGTACAGCATCTATAGTTGCAACATGAGATAGACTAATGCTGTGAATGTCTCCACGTCGCCTCTCTTTTACTACTTCTTCTTCTTTTATTACTACAGTACACTTATCCTGTGTCTTACTTAGAAATATTTCGATGCATAACATCTACCACTCTTCTAGTGATGAACTAGATTTATTTTTTATTTGTATCAGTATTCTTTATGAAAGGTGCTTGGAGGAATTTATCAATACCGATAGTAATGTTTTCTACTTACTAACATCAAAGCGGCATTAATAACTCTTCAAGTGTATACACCTAATATAGTGCTATGAACATTTAAGCAAATGTTGCAAAAAAATAAATAATGTTCACATTCTCAGTCGAATCAATCAACGGGTGACTTGCGCAATTTTTCTGCCTCCATCTCGGATGGATATGTTGTCCACTCAGAGTAATATTTAGCACCTTTTTTATCGTTACAAAATGCGGTGGATCTGGAAGTGGTCAATAAAACCAGCTATTTATACAGAACCATTTGAATCCACGATTGACGCTTGAATGGCAACGTAAAAGCACTTGACAGGAACGGAATAAATCAACCAGTTTATCCTAAGCCTTAGATAAGGGTTAATGTATATTATGGAATATGCGGTTTTTATTTCTGCTTTTAAAAATATTATACCAAAGCCCTTATGTATACCTGAGTCAGCTGTTTATTGTTTAAAATACAAATTGAAATTAGAATGCTTAACAATACATTTAACATAGCAAAATATATTATATATGCTTAGAATTGAAATAGCATACTGTAGACAAAAATAGCAGCTTAATACTTAGTATATAGGTTAGTAACAGCCCATTAACGTCTCACTGCTGGGCACAGGCCTCCTCATTCATAGGAGAAAGGGCTATTAAAGTATATACCCATCGCGCTGTTCCAGTGCGGATTGGTAGGTATAGTACACAAGTGCACTCTCTATTCCTTCACTCTCATAGTCCGTTGTGACGGGAATCCGACACGACCGGAGAGAGATCAGGCGCAGGACCGACGGCTTAACGTGCTCTCCGAAGCACGATTATAGAGTACACCGCCAACTTCCCAACTTCGGGCAAATATTGATAAAATCTTAATAGAAATTTTTGATATTTGGAATGGCTCGACCCAGAACTCGAATCCAGGACCTCATTTCTGTAAACGAACGTGCTAACCACTAGACCAATGAGACAGTTTATTATATACAAAAAGCAAATAGTTCTTTTGCCCACAAAAATTGGGCATTTAGGTATTTTGTTATTCATTATAATTAAAAGGCAAACAAGAAATAATGTTTTGAATATAGAATGGTAAAAAACTGAAATTCTCACAGCTGCTGTAAAAAATAAATTAAATAAGCCTATAAATAATTTGAATTGAAGAATATCATCGTCACTAGTCATTGAAACTAGTTTTTCTTATGAAAATGTTAGTCATTTTAGGGAAATCTTAGAACTCGTATGAGTAGACTGGACCGTGGTTATTATCAAATTTATTATTTCTATCAAGCTCAAGTAATGTCGTATGATTAATGACTCAGGCTAGTATTACGAGTCTTGAATGCGAAAGGGACTGTTGCTATGAATTATCCTACTACTTTCAGTATATCCACATTGTTTTATAAATATTTTTAGTGGAAATATATATAAAAAGGTATAATTCCAAATTATTTTTTACCATGTATTTATTTTTATTGTTAAATAACTTTGGTGCAACTCAAACTGTTGTTGAATAATATTAATCGTCGTTATTTTTTGCCCTATTATATTTATTAAAACTTTATGCACACAGTATATTTTTTTTATTGCTAACAGTTTAGCGTCTAACTGTGATCTCACCTGATGGTAAGTGATGATATAGTCTAAGATAGAAGCGCGCGGTATGAGGCAATGTACATCATATGGTTTCTACACAGCATCGTGCCGGAATACAAGTATCTGTGTTAGGCGGTACGTTTTTGCTGGTAGGGTGGTAACTAGCCACCGCCGTAGCCTCCCACCAATCCAGACTCAGAAAGCCTCTGCTAGCAAAGCGAGTACTCGCACCACTGTACCAGCGAGACCGTCAAAAATTTTACAATACATTTGATATCATGTAAAAATTTGGGCTTGATACATGCATATTCTGCCTCAATTAACTGCCTCATTGGTCTAGAGGTAAGCATGTTCGATTACAGGCATAAGGTCCTGGGTTCGAGTCCCGGGTCGGGCCAATTCAAAATTCAACATTGAGTTTTCTATTAAGATTTTCTCAATATTTGCCCGAAATTGGGAAGTTGGTGGTGTGCTCCACCCCCGTGCCTTGCAGAACACGTTAAGCCGTCGGTCCTGCGCCTGATTTCTCTCCGGTCGTGTCAGATTCCCGTCAAATCGGACTATGAGAGTGAAGGAATAGAGCATGCACTTATTTATAATGCCCGTCAATCCGCAGTGGAGCAGCGTGGTGGTCTATGCTCTAAAAACCTTATCTGATGCGAGTGAAGAGGCCTGTGCCCAGCAGTGGGACGATAATGGGCTGCTACTTACCTTTTTACGTGCATATTTAATAAAGGGAACTGTAATTTAACGTAGGCTAAGTCCAAAGTAAGTTACTATGTAAGTTTAATTTCAACAATTAATTTTTTCGTTGTAACGAGGTAAACAATATATTAAAATACTTTTTTTCTATTGATGTCCAAGTGTATGAAGATGTAGAGAACGATACTTAAAAATCAAGACTATTTACTACGTGCTGAAATTAGAAAATACGGTTTATAAAATTTGTTCTTCAAGGAAATAAACCCGTGATTTCTACCTGCGAAGAAAATAGGCCATCGAGACCGTCTAAGTGTATTAAAATTATCATAGAACAAGAATTTTACAGTTCGATTCAAATACAAACATTACATTGAGGAAATCTTTGAATTTGATGACAAGAATAAATAAATAAATTCATATTAAATCGATGTCCCGTCGCTTTAACATCGACACGTAATTCAAGATAAACCGGCGGCACATTGTCGCTTCGCAATTTGCTACCCCGAATCAATTTGCCACTTTTTGTCGCGATTCTGTCGCCCGATTCAATTTTCTGTTAAGTGTGCTCTCGTACCGCCTCCAAGTGTTTTACAGTAACGGGCACTTGATTCACTAAACTTGAATCGAGTGCCTGGTGAGTTTTTTGAAGTGAGATGGGTAATTTTATATTGATATTCATCGTAATATAACTGAACTTTACAATTTATGACTGAAATTAAAGTTATCTAAAAAATTATAATTCATATTTTACAACGGTTACTCGATGCGTTCATCTTGAATCGAGAGACTGGTTTATACAGATTAAAAAAAAACGCACGTAGCCTGAGAAGTATGATAATACATATTTTTTGAAGTGAAACTTCTTTAGGTGCATGAAGGTAAAATTTTTACGGATGAAACGAGTGATAAGCGTCACGAAGATTTGCAGCGTTTAATATGCTAATTCATTTGAAGGTTAGATATATTTTTTTTTAATATTTACAATAACATGTGTGATATAATAATTTAATATACTATTTTTCATAAAATATAAAATAAAAATGAAATTTAAAACGATGGCATTTTAATTTATAATTCGTCATCTGAGATTTCAATAAAGTATTTGTATTAATTTTCGACACTCTTAATATTTTAATGACAATTAAATTCATTAAATTCGTAACATATATGCCTTTTCCTTCCCTCTAAGTCTCTGAAATCTAAAGTTTTAGATTTGTATTAATATAAACAAGACTTTTAAATTAGTATGCGAAAGAAATTTCATTTCTGACATGTGTACTTTGTACGCACATACTTTTAATTTTAATGATGAATAAAATACATTAATTCAATAAAATAACAATACACATACTGCCATCCATATTAAACCGTACATACACACACATGCACACACAAATAGAGTATATATGTCAAACTTAAAAAAATGAGGTTACTTAAAATAGTTCCTTTTGTCAAAAGCACTAAGAAGGTTACATTATAACAGTTATTAGAGTGATTAAGTTTTTATATAAATATATTGGTATATAAATTGCAACAACATTTTTGTGTAATCTTATATAAATAAGTAACTGAAGGAGTTATATTTTTTTTATTAAACTCTTTGACAATAGAAACTTAATAATGCTTAAACATATAATTTAAATTAATTATGGTCAAATTTCGAACGTGTGACCCCCACTTTAAATAATTTTACAAGTTATATCTGAAATTAAAGTAATGTAATGAATATAATTCACATAGTCAAATACTTTACAGTAACGGACACTTGATTCAATAAACTTGAATTGCCCCGAGAAGACTAAGACTTCAGAAGGTTTTGCTTTTCGGCACTCGGATTTATCCCGGGTGTACTGGTATTTATTCAAATACTATCATCTGACCCTCTTTACCCGCATGTGGAAAGTTCCTCTGGGTTTTGTGGGTCTTCTGATTCACTACTTCATCCGGCAAAAAAAGATCTGACAAGTAAATATAACATAAAGCAAAATAGGTAATTTTATATTTATTCATCCTATCCTGAACTTGCCAAATTCTGATTTACGAAGGTTTGATTTTATACCATCTCTAATAGACATGGTTGGAATAATCTGGAGATTGTAGTCCAGGACACATATGACTACTTTACATTAATAACAAAACTTGTGGCAAATCAAATCATACAAACCATTATATATTGTTTCTTTTACCAATATATTTTTATCATCTATCCATTTTCTTAATTGAGAGAGTGCCTCTCCTTGCTCGACCAATATCCTCTGTATATAGCTGAATGACTTAATTTTGATAGAATCTGGTGGCCTAAAGCTTTTCGTATTTGTATTATGGGGACCATAAATGCTTATTGATCCACAAATAGCAACTCGTCCATATATCTTCATATTCTGTATGATAACTGCTGATAGGTCACCACCAACATTATCAAGATAGAAATCAATACCCACAGGTGCTACTCTTTTAACTCTCACTTATATGTACCGTTTTATAGTTAAATACATGATGAAAACCTAGTTCTTTTATTGGAATACTGACTTTTTCATCAGCACCAACATTTGAAATTAAATTTATGAAAAAAAGTGATTCATGTTTTACAGTAACATGCTCTTGATTCACTCATCTTGAATCCAGAAACTGGTGAGTTTTTAAATTGAGATAGTTAATTTTAGAAATTGTACTTATTTTAATTCGTCGTCGTCGTCGTCGCTTCAACCGATGGACGTCCACTGCTGGACATAGGTCTCATGTAATGACGTCCACAAGACCCGATCTTGCGCCGCCTGGCTCCAGCGGCTACCGGCGACCCTCTTTATGTCGTCGGTCCACCTTGTGGGGGGTCTCCCTACACTGCGCCGTCCGGTGCGGGGTCGCCACTCCAGCACCTTTGGCCCCCAACGTCCATCGGTCCTTCGGACTATGTGCCCCGCCCATTGCCACTTCAGGTTCGCGATTCGCAGGACTATGTCGGTGACTCTGGTTCTACTACGGATCTCTTCATTTCTGATTCGATCACGTAGAGAAACTCCGAGCATAGCCCTCTCCATCGCACGCTGAGTGACTCTGAGCTTCCGCATGAGGCCCATAGTCAGCGACCATGTCTCAGAACCGTAGGTCATCACTGGCAACACGCACTGTTCGAAGACTTTGGTCTTCAGGCACTGAGGGTTATCAGACGAAAATATCTGGCGTAACTTCCCGAACGCAGCCCAACCGAGTTGGATTCGGCGGTTGACCTCCTTCTCGAAATTGGATCTACCTAGCTGGACTATATGTCCCAGGTATGTGTACTCGTCAACAATTTCGAGAGCTGAGTTCTCAACGATGACTGGGTGAGGCGGTACATGGATATTAGACATAATTTTCGTCTTATCCATGTTCATTTTCAGGCCCACCTGTTGAGAAACTCTGCTGAGGTCATCCAGCATTGTATTGAGATCTTCGAGAGTCTCTGCCATAATGACTACGTCATCGGCAAACCGTAGATGAGTGATGTACTCGCCGTTGATGTTGATGCCCAGTCCGTTCCACTCCAAAAGCTTAAAAAGGTCTTCCAGCGCCGCAGTGAAAAGCTTCGGGGAGATAACATCTCCCTGTCGCACTCCACGTTGCAGTTGGATAGACGCTGTGCTTTGGTCCTGTATACGGACTGACATGGTGGCGTTTTCGTACAAGCACTTCAACACGTGTATGTACCGGTAGTCAATTCGGCATCTCTGTAAAGATCTCAACACGGCCCATGTTTCCACCGAATCGAAGGCTTTCTCATAGTCCACGAACGCTAAGCAAAGTGGCCGATTATACTCTTCGGTCTTCTGTATAATCTGCCGCAGCGTAAAGATGTGGTCTATGGTACTAAAGCCTTTTCGGAAACCGGCTTGTTCGGGAGGCTGGAAGTCGTCAAATCTGCGAACGAGACGATTCGTAATGACTCTCGAGAACAGTTTGTAGACATGACTTAACAGCGCGATAGGTCTGTAGTTCTTCAATAAGGCCTTGTCGCCTTTCTTGAAAAACAGAACCACCACGCTCCTATGCCATGCCTCCGGCACTGTGCCATCGAGGATGACGGAATTGAACATTCGCTGAAGGACTTTGAGTACCGGTTTTCCACCCGCCTTCAGGAGTTCTGCTGTGATTCCGTCATCACCTGGTGCCTTGCTGTTCTTCATCTGTTTGAGAGCCATACTAATCTCGTACAGACTGACGTCCGGGATGTCTTCAGTGTAGTGTCGGGTTAGTTTGGCTCTGGGATCTGCAGCCAAACAGTCAATAGGCTTGACAGTCGATGAGTATAGCTGTCCATAGAAATTCTCGACCTCGCTCAAAATCTCTGGTTTCGACGCAATGAGCTTGCCATCACTGGTCCTCAGCCGCGTAAGCTGGCGCTGACCAATAGACAGGTCTCTTGCGAACACTTTGGAGCCTTTATTGCGTTCAATAGCGTCTTTGATGCGCTCCGTATTGAAGGTTCGCAGATCACGTTTTTGTGATTTGGAGATCTGTCTGTTGATACGCCGGTAATCGGACGCGTCCGCTGCTGACTGTAAGCTCATTGTCTGTCTTTGCTCCATGAGATTGAGAGTGTAGTCAGAGAATCTCTTGGTTTTCTTTTTACGGGCTCTGAAGTACTTAGTCCCAACCATATGAACAGTTTCTACTAGCCTATTGTTAACCTCATCCACAGATTCGCATTCTTCAAGGCCGTCGAAGCGGTTTTGCAGCTCTAGTTGAAAGCTCTCGGGGTCTTGGATTTGGGCACGAGTAGGTCGGAGCGTAGACTTCACCAGTCTGAACCGTTCTCGATGGACGTTGATATTCAATGTGCCTCTTACCATGCGGTGATCGCTCCCAGTTTTCACTTTACTGATCACAGAGACATCATTGAATATGTTCCGTTTCGTAGACATGATGAAGTCTATCTCATTTCTCGTGGAACCATCGGGACTCAGCCAGGTCCATTTTCGGAGCGGCTGTTTCTTGAAAAAGGAGTTCATCATGTAGAGTCCCTCCTTTTCCATGAAATCAGCGAGCATCTGTCCCCTCTGGTTCCGTTGCCCATAGCCATATTGCCCCACTCTCAACTCTGCCCCACTTCGTTCGCCGAGTTTTGCGTTAAAATCTCCCATCACAACATTGTAGAATGTCCGAGAGGTATGCATGGCCCTGGATATGTCCTCATACATAACCTCTACATCCTCATCCGGATGTGATGATGTGGGTGCGTAAACCTGGATGACCTTCAGCGAATACCGTTTGGTGATTCTGAGTATCAGGTACGCTACCCTGTTGGACACGCTGTTAATTTCTACAATGCTGTTGACGAGGGATTTGTGGACAAGGAATCCGACACCACCTTGAGATTGAACTTCACCTTCCCGGTAGTAAAACAAGTTACCGGATTCGAGGATTATCGTGTCCTCCCCCTCTCTACGGACTTCGGACAATCCTATAATATCCCAGTGTAACTTGTTTACTGCTTCTTCCAGTTCGAAGATCTTTTCGTCGGTCCTCAAAGTGCGTGCGTTGTATGTTGCCAGGTCAAGTCGTCGGGGTTGGCAGCGGAATCTCTTCCGGAGATTCTTAGCACCCCCTGCCCCGCCGTTACCATAACCGCTGCCAGAGCTAGGAATAGCGGGGCTGCCGGGGACTGGGGGCCGTTGCTGCCTTGTTTTAGTCATTTGTGGTTTCTGCCGATAATCACCACGCTTGGCAGGCGGGTTGGTGATCGCAGTGCTGACCTTCTCGCACCGATAACGCTGCTGCCCGTTATCGGTCTGTGGTATTTAGGTCAGCTATATAGAATGGTTATACCGCCATTTGTCGGTCGCCAGAGCCTCGTCGGTAGGAGCAGGGTGCACCGCGTGCAGGTGAGGTTGACGTTTGGAGAAACGGACTGGGACGCGTTTCCCCCTTACACCCCTTATTTTTAATTTAATTTTTTTATTTTAATTATTCTGTATTTTTTGGTACATAACTTGGTTAATATACCAACGTTGGGATATAAATACTCCAATGTGAAAGAAGATGTTGACCACTAGATGATTTTTTTTTAAATTAAAACCATTTTATTTGAACTTGCTAATTTAACATTTTGTAAACTATGTTGAACGATATACAGACGCTAATGGTTCAAATAATTTGTAGCAGATAAGACTTTACTATTAGAGCTTTAGGTTTAATTTCGCTTTGTAGTTTATGTCATATTTCTCAATATAAGTGTTTCTCACTATCTTGTCTTAATATCAGTAATTACGTAGACATTTTAACGCACATCACGTTTTAAATTTACATTAGCGTCCGCCATACAGTCTGTATGCTTTACAAAATTAAAAGGTACGTTCTCATAATACATGCAAATCATGTAAACATATATATTTAGATAAAAAAATTAAACAAGATAATATATATACATATGTATATAATATCAACACGTGTTAATTTAAAAAATATATATTTTTTATTTTCTTAACATCTCAAATTATTAAATACTGTTTAATTTGATTTAACAATTGTTGGATACGAGTATTTTATTTTGATAATTATGGGGAAAGAAGTTTAATAAAAATCGATTCAGTATTACATTTAAGCTAAGACGATTGTCCATTTATTTATTTATTGTTAGTCAAACAGTGTTTATATAATTATTTCAAAAAATACTTAAAATAAGCCAATAACGGATTACACAAATTGTAGATATAAATAAGTTGGTTATCTGTATTTGCATGCTGAAAATTAATAAAAATAGGTTGGCTAAGGACAAAACATCATATTAATAAATAACAGATAAGTAAAAATTCAAAATATGTTATAAATATAATAAATTTAAGTGCCGTTTGTCAGTTTTATGTCAAGAAGTTAGATGTCTTTTTTAAGCAGACTATTTAGAGACAGACATAATAGAGACTATTTAGATTCCATAATTAATTTAGTTATATGTATTTCTTAGTCGAAGTTTTCTTTATTTATTCATATAGTATATTAACATAATTATCGGCCATTTTGGTTCCTCCTAAAACTTTAATTTTACGACTCAAAATGTCTTACTCTGAAAACATACCTTTATAGTGAAATCTCCGAAGTCGCGATTAGATATTTAACATAATTAAGCATTTATTCAAATTAATTTTAAAATAAACACAACCAGTGGACAGTAAGTGGGCGTCTTTCGATAGAATATTTTGATAAAATTTTTAATGCATTCGGTGTCATATTTCATTGTTGTATATTAACAAGGGTATTTATTATATAGGCCTTTAAAATGCGAGCATGGAAATGTTAATGACGGAATTTGTGTTTTTTTTTATTGTGTAGAAATTTGACTGTGGTCGTGCTTAATGGTAAATGAGTATAAGGTAAAGAATTATCATACCGAAAGGCAAATTAGTTTTACCGAATGTGTTTTTCTGGTATGTAGAATAGTTATACTAGAATATTTGATTGATAGAAATGCTTTGATTTCAATCCACTTCCATATAAAAGTTCAATTAAGGTATATGTTTAACTTAACTTATGTTAAATTTGTGGTTAATAGAGTTGCAAGTATAGAATTATTTAACAATGTTTTTTCGGTAGAATCAATCGAATGAGTCCTATAGACTCATTACCGACAGACCAAAGATTCCAAAGATTGTTAAGTCACTTGTTGAACAGTTGAACAATACTTTAATTTGGATTTCTGAATTAAAATCCAGTATATAGTCTTGGACTGCCTCATTAATCTAATGGCCAGCTTGTTAGAGTACAGACTCGAGGTGTGTAGAGATCTGGGTAGGGCAAATTCAAACTAATATTGAGTTTTCAGTTAAAAAATTTTCAGCATGCCCGAAGTTGGGAAGTTGACGTTGTGCCATACCCCTATGCGTAGGAAAACACGTTAAGCCGTTGGATTACCATCCCATCAGACTATGACAGTGAAGAAATAGAGAGTGCACTTGTGTACTATACCTACCAACTTGCAGTGAAACATCGTGGTGGGTCAATAATCTAAAATCTTTTTCTCCTATGAGTGAGGTGGCTTATGCTTAGCAGTAGGATGTTAATGAGCTGCTACTTACCTTTTTACTTTCTTGGTGGTTTTTAGATAATCTGTAGTGAAAACTAAGTTTGTAATTAAATTTAATACATAGTACAGTTTACTATCGTGATATAAATAATATATATTTCGGAGAATAAGAGAGAAAGGACAATAAAGCGCAGGGACGTAGGGTTCTCCGCTGACATCGCCATTAATGGTTTCAATAAAGTGGGCGTTAGTGGGTAATGTTGGTGAAATCAAACACTTTATTAATTAACTCAGATTAAAATGTTCAATCACTTAATGTTCTCGATATCAATTTACACAAACTCATTAATTATAATAGCTATGAATGCGACAGCTTCAACAGTCGACCGCTCCGGCGGACCGCCACTCGAGAACTACTGAGAGACGCGCACCGAACTGCCACTATTGACTCTGTCCCACGCCAATAGACAGATGGCGCCAGTGTTCCACAGACTAGCGCACTTCAACGTATATATAAAGATATGTTGGACAAATCATTAGAGTTCCTGGATCAATCTCCAGGCATTATCAAGTTAATTTCAAAAAAGTTAAGTGTTATTGGTGTTAGAAATTTTTTTATTTGGTTTTTTTGGTAAAGGAATACGTCACGAGGAAATCTGCATATACCTGGAATAATTCTCTGATGTATGTAGCCTGCCAATCCGCAATGAACCGAAGTGATAGGACTATCCTTTATATTAAGAATGAGCAGGCCAGCTGTGGGACATTAATAAGCTGCTTACTTCAAATCACAAAAAAATATTAATTACTACAGACAGCTATAAGCTTTCATCTTCCGCCAATGATTTTACCAGAACACGGAAACATTTACAAAATTACGCAACCATATTGAAATTAAAGATCACGGCGTGCGATGTATTATAATGACGAATAATATTGTTACGCATGATGAATAATTTATGGAGTTTAAACTCACTACGAAGCTCATTGGTGTTGCTTTCTGTACGTAATTAGGGTAAAACATGGTTTACGTGTGACTACTTTATGATTTAATACCCCCCTTTACGTTTGATTTTAGTAGATTGAGTTATACATTTCCCTCCTGGTTTTCTATATCGTACAACCACGCAGGTTACATCGGATGTAACCTGCGTTTTTGTCTGCCTCATTGTTCTACTGGTTAGCATATTCGACTACAGACATGAGGTCCTGAGCTCGAGTCCCGGGTCGGGCCAATTCAAAAACCAATATTGAGTTTTCTCTTAAGATTATCTCAATAATTGCCCGAAGTAGGGAAGTTGGCGGTGTGATCCACCCCCGTGCCTCGGAGAGCACGTTAAGCCGTCGATCCTGCGCCGGATCTCTCTCCGGTCGTGTCGGATTCTCGTCACATCGGACTATGAGAGTGAAGAAATAGTGCACTTGTGTACTATGCCTGCCAATCCGCAGTGGAGTAGCGTGGTAGGTCTATGCTCTAAAACCCTCTCTCCTATGAGTGAGAAGGCCCGTGCCCAGCAGTGGGACCTTAATGGGCTGCTACTTAAGGTAAAATAACTTACTAACATGGAAAAGCCCCCCCCCCCCCCCCAACGCGGCTTCCACCGCTTCACACATAATACAACTTAAGTAATTATTGCAATGCAGAAACAAACGTAAGCTCATTGCAATTTAATTACAGACAGTTAGATATTCTGCAACAAATCGCACCCTTGCTGTAATCCACCATGCAATTTAACCCCTTTGAGAAAAGGTAGTAGGCCTGTCTAACTGCTGCAATATGTTATAAAATTCTTAATTATTTACCGTTATTTTTATACAGTAATGCAAACTAAACCATTCAAAGCGTCTCTACGCTCTCAAAAATAATAAATGATTTGCAAAAAAATTCTGAATACAAACGAAATCACACATGATAATAAGTTTCACACCTAGTGCTTGAGAGTTTATTTTTAAATATAATTCTATACAGGCAATTTGCGATTGCTACTGTCGATGATTGGGCACATTTTAATGTGATTAGATATATGATGTTAATATAAAAAATTCATATGACTTTGATCGAAAGAGTGAAAGTCAACAAATGTATTAAAGAAATAGGGTTACCACTCTATTTTATTGTATGGGGAATATTATTTCAGTATAATTATTTTTGAACTGATAACTTTTGCAAAAACGCGCACAAAGAAACTTATTATTTCTTTCACAAGAGTGCGGAACAAGCGATAGAATGGCCAGCGTTAGAGAAGCGCGATCGGCCTAATTGCATTTTATAATACAACAAAAATTTGTAGTCAATGTTTTATTACAACCGTACAAGTTTACAGATTCTTATAATCCGACTTTAAAGATAATCAATTGTTTTTATAAAAGATGATTTTAAAGAAATATTTCGATAATTTTAAGCAAGGAATTGTGGATATCTTCCCTTTATTATATTTATTTAGAGTTAATTCGTATATATAGGAGTTTTCATCTATTAAAAATAAAATAAAATTGTTTTAATGCTTTAATTCGGGTTAAAATGTACAAATAAACGCAAAAAGAAATTTCACCATTAGATTTAGTTTTTAATCATTGGTCGAAAACGAAATTAATATTACAAAATAAAAAATTAATAAATATTATCAAATGTTAATGTCATTAAATTAGTATAATTTTTTTTCTGTTAATAAAAGCACGTATTTATAAAAACTAGGCATGTATATATGAAAGGTTACGAGAAATTATTTATATCTTTATTTAAATTAGGAAGTAATATACATGTAAAATCTGCTCTATTAAAATCCCAATATTTCCCCGAAGTTGGGAAGTTGGCGGTGTGATCCACCCCCATGCCTCGGAGAGCACGTTATACCGTCATTGCTGCGGATCTCTTCGGCCATGTCAAATTTCCGTCACATCGGCCTTTGAGAGTGAAGGAATAGAGAATGCACTTGTTAGTATACAAGTGCACTCTCCATTCCTGCCAATCCGCAGTGGAACAGCGTGGTTCTAACAACCCTTTGTCCTATGAATGAGGAGGCCTGTGCCCAGCAGTGGGCCTTGAAGGAGCTGCTACCTATATAAAATACCAAACCTTTTCATTTTAAAACAAGCAGGGAACCGATAAATAAATTTAACTTAAAAGCTATACTCCGTTGTTTTTTTATAATTTGGGTTTCCATTACTCTCAACTTATTATGTTGTATAACCATACATTATTACTGACAAGAGGAAATGTAATTTGTAAAATGATATCCCTTTTTATATGGCAATTATATGGTAGTTCTAATGAATATGTTAGGAATTTTGCTCAGTTTGTTATAGTCACAGACACCATACCAAATTTAACCATGGTTAACGGCATCAACACTTTCTTTTCTTTTGTGAGGACCAGGACAGGGCGTCACAATGTCGATCATTGATTTTGAATCGGTTCGTGATTATCGTATACGAATTATAGTGCACTAACGGTAGTGATTTGTGATTTTCTAACGCTGATTAGGTCTATTGTTGGATTTCGGGTGTTCAAATAGAGTGCTCATTAAAAGTTCAGCGCGGTAGGGAAGTATTAAAGAATCGATCCATCATTATTGCGCGATCGAGTTGCTTCGATAGAGGAATGCAAACGCCTGGAATATGAGCAATTAATTTAATCTCTTTTTAAATTCCTTCTATTAGTTCACGCTTTCCGTGTAACTTGTTCAAATTGATAATAATGGATAGTCCGACGGTTTCTCAGCCTGTAGCTCTGACCCCGGCCATTTGGTCTCCTTGCCGGGGTGTATCCTCCGCCCTTAATATCTGTTTATGTAATGGTTTATGTATGATTATGTATTTATGATTATTTATTTATCTACTTATAACAGAAAAGTATATATTTGCGTACACGGGCGTGAGTCTTAAACTAGAATAATAATAATACTCTGTATTAAATATATATACATACATACATAGCATCACGCCTCATTCCCATAGGGGTAGGCAGACTTGTCCTTCCAATTGCTACGATCCTTGCATATCTCTTTCGATTCTTTCATTGTCACTAAACCTTTCATACAAGTTCGTCGGTTAAGAGTACTCTTGACCTGGCCCTTATTTAAAATGTCCTGGATTTGGTCAAGGAACGTTCGCCTTGGTCTTACCCTTACAACTTTCGTATTTACTATTTAGTCAGTCTGGGCCTTTGAGACACCATCCGGCTATTCATAAAGGGGTGCAGAGCACCATATACCATATTTCCTGCATCCACTCTCCTTTCAATATCACTTTCACATGTTCCATCTTTTGTAAATTTAGATCCCAAGTATAAAAATTCTTTCACCTCTTCCACTTGTTCCCCATCTATCAAAATATTGCCATTCATCATAGATGCATCTCTTTCAAAAAGCATAACTTTCGTTTTGTTTACATTCACTTTCATTCCTTTCCCTTTCAAAGCTTCATTCATAATATTTAGCATCTCCTGTAGCTCATTAGCGGATGACGCAAGTATTACTTGATCATCAGCGTAGAGTAAACATTTGATGAGTAATTCATTCATTCTTAACCCATACATACTTTCTTTTAAATCTGTCAAACATTTATCCATGAATAGGTTGAACAGCCATGGTGACGCAACATATCCCTGTCGAACACCTCTTTCGACAGGAAACCACTCCGTGCACGCCCCGTTTCTTCTGACACAAGCACTACAACCCTTGTAGAGAGATTTAATTGCTTGAATCAGATTACTGCTCATTCCTCACCACTCGATCATTTATTACATATACAAACTTAATATTTGTATGATCCAAATTTTGTTGTTACTAGAATTATATATAGATAGATAGATAGATAGTATATTTTATTGAACTCCTGTGAGAATAAAAAAATAATCCAATAACTTAAAATAATTTTAGTATGAAATTGGCCAGTCTTATAGCTAATTAGTGGTCTTTTTCCAGACTTTTCATAAGTAACAGAATTGAAGTGGGCAGTGTTTATGAATAAATAAGCCTACATAGTATATATATATAAAAGATGACCAGGTATCTACTGACTCATCACGATATCTCTGGAACCATAATATTTCTTTTACCGAGTAGAGGTCAGCTAAGAACGGTTTTTTTTTTTGTTAAAACAAAATTCGAAATTTCATTTTTACAAACTATATATTTTATGGTATGTAAAAGACACTTCACGCAGACGAAGTCGCGGATTCATATAGTATACTTATATAAGGATATTTGAAAATACATATGAATATATATGTTGAAGATTACTTTTATTATATTTGTTGGATTGCTGTTGTATTACTATTTTTAAGCTTAATAATTTAAGCTTTAATGTTTTGATTTAAAAATATATTAGTATAGCGTTTGTATGTGCTCCTTCCAGCGTAATGCTTTTCCGGTTTCGTTTGCAAGTTTAATTACAATTTTCGTTTGAAATTGCTGTTTTAACGTCGGCTGTGATTGGTGGTGATTATTTTTCGAGTGGGGAGTTTTACAAGGGGGGTTTAATGGATAGTAGCGCAAGTGAGCGAGTTTTAGTTTATTTATTCTACGAGACGAGTAATATGTTGAGATATAATTATGAAGAATCGGAGAATAGTACTACTTGATAAATTAATTGAGCTCTCAATGTATATTATACACTTGAAAATATTTTTTATCAATATTCGTCTAATTTTTTTGTACATATGTATCCTCAAAGGCTAAATCGATTTTCTAAAAAAAGTTTTGTGTCTTTAAGGGAACGCATGAATGGCTTAGGTTGACAATTTGATCCGGATATCCACATATTTTCACGAAATCGGGAACCACGCCTGTGACACGGTAACAATTAATTTCTGTGTAGTCGTGTTCTGAAATAATATTTCCTTCTTTCACATTTCCCTAAATGACTACACAATGAATTTGTTTTAATTAAGCACGGTGCTAATAAATGTCGTCTTTATCTAGGCTTGTTATTGACATAATATATTAAAAAATTAGGTAAGGATTATTTAAAAAAGAAATACATTTTGTGTCCTCTGTCTATGCTTAATTATCTACATATAATGGTGCTATTTTCCTCATTTAATTTGTGAATAGTTCAAAATTATTATTTCAATATAATTGATTGAAACCTCAAAAGGAAAATGTATATATTAAATACAACATTCCATAAGTCTTAAAAAAGTTTGAAATATATGCAAACTTCATAAGATAAAGAACATCTTGGAACGTATAAAGAGAAAACTATACCATAACAAAATTTTAATGCATCATCTAATCCCTTGACACGATGAAATCAGATTTAAACATGCTAATTTAATTTTGATACAATCAATGTTGTAACTGTTTCGCTATTAATGAAGACGGAGCTTAAAGGCTGATACGAATTTCTTTACTTAATCAACCTTACGTTTATTATTTTAAGAGCTAGAACTAAAAAGGCCTATCGAGTGTGCGCACACATAAAACAACCTTTATTTTGTGATACTTTACGAAAACTTTATGGACATTTCTACGATTTTACAATGATACTATCTGTTCTGGACGATGTCACCCGCGTAGTTAACGAGCTCGTAGAAACATGGAGAAATCTTTAATCCACCTTAACACACCTTCACAAAATGTCATCAAAAATGGAATAGCAATTTAGGAGTTCAATCACATATACACTTACAGTAGAATTATATATGACCAAATTAGGTATTTTGTCATCCCCGATGAAGTAATGGTGGGTTTACAGAACGCTCCCGGGGTCTATTAGCGGGTTTATAGTGTTTTCTAGCTAGTCTAAATCATGCATCGATCCTGTATAGTTAATTAGGAAATAGTCAGGTAATTCTTACCATATTGCCACAGTTCATTCGTTCTGTTGTTAAGCTTCGTCATTTAAGTAAGTAAAAATTCGGAAGCCTGAGAAATTGTGACAGGAAAAGACTGGCAATTATCTTAGTCCTTTTCATCAGCAATTTTTTTTAGACTTACATTGTGTACATCGTACGCCTTATTAACTGTATTTTATAAATTATATACCAACGTTTTCAAAACTACAGCTTACTTAGTCACAAGTACAGTTATGGAAATGCGTAACAAACAACGATTTTATTTATGTTATACATATGATAGAAGGAAATTAAAAAATTATACGTTACATGTTTAGCTATTGTAAAAATATTTTAAGTAAATAGATATAAGACAGCCTGATGTTTGCGCCCGTCCTTAATGACACGATGTTTCGAAGGCCATCGTCACCTTTCTCGGAAAATAACAGGGAATCATAAATAAGGTTGCTGTAATTGTATCAAATTGTTGGCAATCACAAGATACCGCCAACCTACCACCGAGATCTGATCAACTGCCAACATTCAATTTTGTATTTGATTCGAAAGGGAAATTTCGTTTGAAGCTTACGTGATGTATTGGTGCTGATTTTGTATTATCATTTCTTTATCTAAATGATGATTTTTAAAAACAAGTAGCACATAGTCTCAAAAAGATAAGTTACATGTCCAGAATTGAACCGATGTCTTTTAAAAAGAATCAACATGGCTATCCACTGGGCCATTAATGCTTGTTCTATTTATATTTTTGAATATCAAGTGGTATTTTATCCCAAAAATGTATTGTAAATAATATGGAAGATGTAAAATCCAAAGTTTTAACTTAGGTAATTTTGGCTTAGAGAAACTTTTCCTATTGATACCAATGAATGTTATAACACAAACATGTAATGTGCCCTGTAATGTTTTAATATATTGTAAACAAACTATGTTGTTATTTATTATGATGTTCTTTTGTGAAAAGAGCTTAAGTTAAAATTTTATTAATTTACACGAAGAGTTAATAGAAACAAATAATTACAATCTCTTAAAATAAGCTAACTTTCAAAGTAGAAATAAATCAAATCAAATCAAAATATCTTTCTTCAAGTAGGCATATTACTTTTGAATTGTCAAATTATATTTTTTTCCCACATTCTGATTCTAATATACGTCTAATGATGGTACTCAAGAAGTACTTAAAATCTAAAGTTATGAGGGTTCCTTCGCGCCTTGATCCGAGAAGAACCCACAACATACTCAGTCGGGCATTTTAAAAAAATAAAATTATTCTATTGATCGTTCGGCTTCAGATAAAGATCTGTTGATTATCATCTGCCAAGCAAATACATAAATTTATAAGATATATTTATTTAAACACAAGTTTAAAATTTCTGATAACCAATTTATTATAAAGCTATAACAAAATAAATGTGATCTGGATATATATAGTGTTTTACATTAAAACTTTTGCTCTTTATTTATAAAAATCATCATAATCTTAAAATATATGTTCTTTAAGCTACCACACTTTATTTTTAAGTCAAACTTTAGATATAACTATGGTTCGTAAAACTGTTTCGTTATTCTACTGTGTATTGTTGTAAAAGTGTACTTGTATAGAGATTTTTTGATATAGATTTTGGACTTTTACTGTAAGACTAATCATAACAATTTCAAAATTGATTAAAGAATATATTAAAGCTTTGTATTTTCAACCCCACATAACATTACTTCACACTTGTCTTATAGAAATTTTTTTCAAAATGTCAATCGCTTATAAAATACTTTTTTTAAAGTTATAGTGTGGATTACACTTGAATTAATACATTAATATTTTATAAACAATTGTTCAGCAACATTTATTGAAAGCTCACGTAAAGTGTATAAAGTTTTAAACACGTTTTTTTTTGTATAACTTCAAGTTATAATTTTACTTGGGACTCTTTGACTATACTCGTTACGTATGTAAAAATATGAATGTGGGTGTAATTAATACCTAATATGGTTCGGAAAACTCATACCGCAGATGAATCTATATAAATAAATGCAAGATTAGCGGTCATTAAGGCCAGAGATAAAAATTTAATTGAAATCGTCTTCAAAGAACAGACATCAAGATTTCTATCACACCGGGTGATAATATGTATTTTTATTTCCTCGAAATATTTTTATAATCTTAATTAATTATTTTTATTTTAAAGTGAAATGAAATATTTTCTTAAATTGGTTGTTTGTATTAATTAAAATGATTCCTAGAGTTGTTGTAGTTACATAATTATTTGAATATAAAATGATCTGTAGAAGCATAACAGGTTTAAATTAATAATATTAATAAACTTTTATTCGAATACCAAACAAATTCTTATATTATTGAGCATGTTTATGAGGTTTAAATGTTCACTCCTTGTTTCTTGACAGAAAATATTTTCGTGAATGTTAAGCTATTCGTTTGTAATATGATTAGCATATTACATTAATTACTAGGGGTGTGCGAATATTGTTTGAATCGCATGTCAAAATTTGATTATTAATATGATAAAAATCGAATAATTCGAAAAATCAAGTAACTCGAAAAATGTTGAGTTATTCGGAACCTTTCAAACTATTCGAATTTTCAAATTATTCGAATCGAGTTTGGAATTGAATATTAACAATCGATTCGGAACGAATAATGCGTAAGTTCGAATTATTCGCACACCCCTATTAATTGCTTGAAATAATTTTAAATTTATTCATTTCGCTTGTCAACAGTTTATTAATTGTAAGACTTAGTAATAAATATAATTGATTAAATAGAAATTCTATAGAAATCAAGATAAACAGTGTATAATGCTTTCTTTAATATAATTTACTTTTGAAAATCAAAACTCAATTATGATAGCATTTTTTGCGATACAAATATTTTATATAAGTATTTACTTAAGAAATTTAGTAATTAGCTCATTTATAAATGGAAAAAACATCGCTGTGGCACCAAAAAATGATAATATCGTTGGTTGATATCAACAGTTTATATTTTAAATGGCCTTCTGATAAAATTAGCTATCTTGAATTATGTTACTATTCCTCCGAAGAATTCAGAATAGTTTATATATTATTGTGTTAAAAACTAATATTCAAATCGGCAACGATGCTGTGGTACCATGAAATATCATTATATCATTGATTGGTTGCAACAAAATTACCTTTTTTGATTTGTGTTACCATTTTGCCAAAGGAGTGACATATTTTTCCATAGGTATGGTATAAGGCAATGAAATTTTGCAACCAAAACCGTACTAGACACTTTGTGATCGTAAATACATCTTATTAAAATTCAAAGTACATTGCATTGCACTATGAGTACGTCAATTTATGGCGGCACAGCAGGTGATAGGATACGTGGTACGCGTGCACATCTATGTATGACATCTGTAAATCACAATGTGGTTTACTTATAGAGGTCAATTTAAAAGGCAATTGTTCTTAAACCTTAAGGAAAAGTATGAACCCATGAAATCCGATAAAAAAGAAAGAATATTTGGTGTTTTTTTGAGACCACACGAAAGAATTGAAAACTTAATAATATATTTATTATTCGACGAATTTGCGCCTGCTGTCTTTGCGACTTTATTTTATTTTCAGTTTCTTTGAAATAAGTTCCTAGAGTAGAATAATAATTTATTTGCCAAAGAAACATTTGAATATACATGGTGGGACAAAATGTTGGAAAGAGCAAATATTCAGCCAATCATTGGCATGCAAATATGTAATAATAGCTGAACCCGCGACTTCATCTGCGTGGAATGTTTTTGGGTAACAATTTGATTAATTTAGGCAAATTGTTTTATAAATTAGAAACGTGAACTCTACTCGGCAAAAGGAATATATCTATCAAATTTCAAGTCTCTACGCCTGATACCAGAGATATCGTGATAAGTCAATAGATACCTAGATATTTCTTTTATACGTATATATATATATATATATATATATATTTACAGAAATTAAAAGTCTACTCAAAATACTCAATACTCAATAACACACAAAATATAAAAAAAAAATTTAAATTGATAATTGAAAGAAATTAAAAAAAGAATTCTAATAGATTTTCATCCACATCCTAGAATGTCTTTTCCAGCACCCAGTCTTTAAACTTTTTCTTATACATAATGGCACCTAGGTTTTGAAAATTTTCTGGGTATCTATTAAATAATTTCACCGCCATGAAGTATGCCTTCTTTTTGTAATTAAGTACACTTGCTGTCTTTATTTATTACCTGCTTATTATGTAATCTGTTTGTATTATTACCGTCATTTTTCTCGATATATTCGGGATTCACTTTTACAAAAAGTATACACAACGCAGTATACCTAGTTGTTATTATATGTTGTAGTAATAACTAGCCACATTTGAATCCTGCTATCTATTGTCTAGGTCGAGATAAATTGGAAAAAACAATCTTCTAAATTTGTCCTATTGGGAATTAAACCCGAGGCCCCTGCTAGAGAAGCAAGTACCATTGCACTATTGAAAGATTAGCGCTTTTCCATCATAAATGATATCATTATCGACCGTCAGGTGAAATAACAGTCAAGCGCTAATCTAAATAGATTAAAAAAAACAGAATTTGCCGCTTATTTTTTACACAAAGCATACAAAAATCGAAAGTTTATCAATTTGTAATTTGCGATGTAGCACAGATTGTAGATTTATTTGAACTCATTAGTTACACTCGATTTGAATAATTTGTTATTTCGTTACATCGGTTGGGTTGATTCAAATATTCTTTATAATTAAACACATGTTATTAATGTTGCTATAATGACATTCAAGGAGACTTCGTTTAGCTGTTTAAAATATTTTTATCTATTCAAATTAATGAAATTGTAGTATCTGTGTATAATGTCAATAAAAGCTTTTTATGTAATTTGCTTTGGAAGAATGGTAACATAATTCATGAAAGGAATTTTTACAAGAAAGCCTTTTAAAACGTTTAAATTAATCTGATACAATTATAGTTAGATATTTTGTGATTATGTCGTTATTTGAATATGATTACTTAGAAGAAAATATAGACAAATCTGTAGTTTTTTTTCTTATTTTGGATTATGTGATTGATGATCTAAAGCTGTGATGTATAATATACTTTATAACGAAGCAAATAGATCTTTTAATTCTGTATGTTTCTACAGACTTATTTCTTACAGCAGAGGTAAGCTGATTTTGATTGAGTTCTCTGATAAATGACTGATAAGATTTAAAAAAATACAGGTATAAATGAGAAATATCACAGTAGGTTAAATAAGAAATATAACATATCATAGCGTAACATATACTTATTACATTTGTCTCTTAATTAAAAAGTATAATAGCAAAATATTTAAAAAGAAAGTTACCAAAAAGATGCAGTTTTCTACGTTTTGCTTGTTTTTTTATTGCAGATAGATGTTGAATAGAAATTTGTATTTTTTAAACAAATATTCATCATTTGAAAGTCGCTTAAAACATAGTTTGAATCAATATTTTGAAAGTTTTCTATAGTCCTAAAATTTATAGCTTTTTTTTCTCAGTACATTTATATGAACGTAAAGTTAAAAAAGTCTTAATAAAATCGAGAGATCTCATGTCTACAGAAATGGCAATCACTTCCGCATCACACAATCTGAAGTGACACAACTTTAAATTAACTGGTACTAAAACCCAACGCTTAAACCAATATTGGTAAACCTATTAAAAAGTATATGAGCAATTTAAAACTCCCATATATTTGTGAATGATCGCTGTTATTGTCAACTTGATCGCTTTTAATACAGTTTATCAAAAAAACATGTTATCGAAAATTGAAATTTAACCGATTTAGTAAAGCATCTTATGGGTGGTCCCATTAAGAAGGGACACTTGCTTACTTGTCTATACATCGTTTACATATTCAACTAACATAAATTGTCATTACAACAATCATTCGGCTTGTTGTAACGATAACGTCAATCGTTTTGATATCGATTCACCGCTGCGTGCCATAAGCATCTTCGTCTACTCAATTTGTGACAATGTCGGAATATATTTTGAATATAAAAAATAAGCTAGATGTAAACGGTTTTATAAATAAGAAAACATTGTTTAATCAAACCACGTTATAGGACCACGCAACTTCGATATAACATAACTGAAGGGATTTGGAAAATATTCAATATATAAGCGAATGTGTTACAATTAGGTGTCATTATATTGAGGGTAAGGTTGCCTAAATAAAAAACAATATTGCATGTCGAAACTGCCTGATTGGTCTAGTGGTTAGCATGTTCGACTATAGACATAAGGTCCTGGGTTCGAGTCCTGGGTCGGGCCAATTCAAAATCAATATTGAGTTTTCTATTAAGATATTCTCAATATTTCCCCGAAGTTGGGAAGTTGGCGGTGGGTTCCACCCCCGTGCCTCGGAGAGCACGTTAAGCCTTCGGTCCTGCGCTTGATCTCTCTCCGGTCCTTTCGGATTCCCGTCACATCAGACTATGACAGTGAAGGAATAGAGAGTGCACTTGTGTACTATGCCTGCCAATCCGCAGTGGAGTAGCGTGGTGGGTCTATGCTCTAAAACCCTCTCTCATATGAGTGAGGAGGCCTTTGCTCAGCAGTGGGACGTTAATGGGCTGCTACTTACTTTTTTACTTACTTATTACATGTCGAACAATTACTATCTTACNTCACATCGGACTATGAGAGTGAAGGAATAGAGAGTGCACTTGTGTACTATGCCTGCCAATGCGCAGTGGAGTAGCGTGGTGGGTCTATGCTCTAAACATTCTCTCATATGAGTGAGGACGCCTTTGCCCAGCAGTGGGACGTTAATGGGCTGCTACTTACTTTTTTACTTACTTATTACATGTCGAACAATTACTATCTTACCAAGATCTGTGTCAGGATCTCTTTAGACAAGATTGCTATCGAATGTTATAAAATTGTAGAAATAAGTGGAAATTATAGACAGGATATGTTATGTAAAGGTTATTGATTGAAATAATTCGTTCAATAGATACCAGTTTAGTTTCGTGATGAATAGGTTTTTGCATAATGCATTCGTAAATATATAAAACGACTAAAACATTCGTTAAATATAAAAATATTTTATATTGAGGCTCGTTATATTAAGGTTAACAAATGGCTGTTCGATGTTTTACATATATATGCATTCCACATTTTTCATTTGTGTACCCAATAATTAATAGAATTACTATTAACTACTAAATTTGCAATAACATAATCGTGATAAACGAGAAGCGATTTATATATAAGCTGCAACATTATTTTTTATAGTGCTAATAATTCTGCATTATACGTAATTAATTAAAAGGCTATATAATTTTATTATTGAACATAAATTAGTACTTATCTTACGATAAGTGATTACATTAACGTCTCGCTGCTGGGCTTAGTCATAGGTTTTTTAGAATATTGGGCCACCACACTGGACTTTGGATCGGTAGGCTATACTTACCCCATACTTGCTCCAGGGATGTGCTGTTTTCTGATCTGATCGATAATAAATACCATTAAGTATATAATTTTAACACAGATAATTTAGTGGATATTGCTCAGCATTCGCACATGTGACTCTTAACATGAATCGAGGTCTATCCATTGGGCAATCACGTTTCTTTATATATATTTGGTAAAAAGGTAAGTAGCAGCCCATTAACGTCCCACTGCTGGGCCCAGGCCCAAGGGGTTTAGAGCATAGACACACCACGTGACGCTCCACTGCGGATTGGCAGGCATAGTACACAAGTGCACTCTCTATTCCTTCACTCTCATAGTCCGACGTGACGGCAATCCGACACGACCGGAGAGAGATTAGGCGCAGGACAAACGGCTTAACGTGCTCTCCGAGCCACGGGGGTCATACCGCCAAATTTTTCCTAAGTTCGGGCAAATATTGACAAAATCTTAATAGAAAACTCAATATTGTTTTTGAATTGGCCCGACCCGGGACTCGAACCCAGGACCTCATGTCTGTAGTCAAACATGCTAACCACTAGACCAATGAGGCAGCAGTATATATATTTAGTATGGTAATGTAAATGTAACAAGGACTTAAAAAGTAGTTGGACACAATTGCAGTAGTACTTCGCAAACAGATGTCCTTTTCATTTTATTTTTTTAGCTGGGAGAAGCATTTACGCTCTAACCCCAACCCGAAGCTTGGGAGTTTGGGACTCTGTGAGGGAGGAAAGCTCGCAATACCCACTAAAACCCAGCGGAATGCTCTTCATCCGACAGTGAAACACCTGGTTTCTGGGATGAGTCCAACTGAGGATTCACGAAAGTGGGCAAACAAAGTTCCTGGGTTTGACTACCGGCAGTGCAAACGTAGAAAAATTTCATTTTTTAATTTACCTGGGTTTAGACTGGAGGCTTCGGCGGCGGCTAGTTACCATGTTTTTAACAAAAATATGAAGCTAAGCTAATAAATTTGAGTTGCGGTACAATGCTGTCTACAAACCATAAGAGATAAATTACCTATTACCAGCTCTGCGTATGTCCATCTCAAACTCTATCATCACTTACTATTAGATGAGATTATCGACTAGAATTTACCTGTCAGCGATATAAAAAAGTTCTTTTCAACGTAAAAACATCAATGAATATTACATGGGAAAATTTCTAAAGTGTTACCTTTAATGTATTTTATATGCATCTTTATAGCATTCTATTGGTATATTATCGTAAATAAACATTGAGCCTATTTTTATCAAATACCGACCGTCTCAAACGAGCACACTTACATATTTTATCATAAATATTACGATAGTTTAAACATTTTCCGATCTCTTTCCAATTGATTTAATATCGAGACACATTTATATCGACCCCGTGGTATATTAATTTAGCTTAACTGTAAATGTCTCGAGAATTTGTATTTTTTAAGAAATAAGTCCAAATAAGTTAAATTTTACAAATATTTTTATCAAGTTGTCTAGGAAATTTTGATCTTTGATCGGAGATAACACGATTATAAATAATATCTTAGTAAACCACATAATTAAATTCAAAATTAAAACTATTAAAGTCCTACTATTATTTAACTCTTTCCCTGTATTAATATATCGTGCTTAAATATTTGTCAATAATAAAATACATTTTTTTCAACGAAAAAATTATAAACATAAATTTTAAAACTCGTCATAGATGTCACTTCAAATTAATAATATTTTTTAATATAAATTCGTTAAGTAAATTTATCTCGCACCATTTCTTCAGAGATCAAAAGGTGTATTTTGTGTAATGAGATTAAAAAGTTCGTACTGTATAGCATAGGAATTAACTTTTTATTTACAACTTGTATATTTGCATCTAACAATAAACTGTAATCCCTATAAAACCCTACGTACACTTAAAAACGTTACAAAGCAATAATCAAGTGCAATGTATTCGTGAACTACATGCAAAACAGCTTCGATTACATTCGAACTAATAAAAAACTGACCGAATAGCAAGTACATTGACCCATTAATCTACTTAGACTTACATAACAACTTTGCATACAGAATTACAAGTGAAGATTTATTGGTTTTTATCGCGTGCGTTGCAGTCATCCGTCTAATTATTGCTACAAATCAACCAAATGAATATAAACCTCAAATTATTATGGTTAAAAGTTCAAATTCCCTCGGTTTTCTTATGAGAGATAAAACGTGTAGCTATAGTGAGAAAGGAGGTCCGTTTATATCCCGGTGATAAGCTGGATTTGCTCTGTGAATCGTCAATGTTAAGTGAACGCACGCGGCGTGTTAAATTGTTGATTGTAAACGGGTGTTAGGCGTCTATCACAGGACTGGCATACTGATTCAATAAACACGTGATATCGAAGCAAATAAAACATTTGTTTTTGCAACCTTGTTGTTTTTGCATTTAAATTTGATCCAATTAAAACATACTTGCCCTTACCTATGGTTCTACTTCGTAGTCCCCGTGAAAATATGAAGTATTCTATAATAACGGTCGTCTTAATTGCCAAAAGAGTTTGGAGTATCTCGATTGACTGTTTTCAAAGTCAAAAACGGACACATTTAGAAACAATTTTTGAAGTGAAACGTCTTTATTAATTTATTACTGTTATACACCTTAATATTACAAAATAAAAACGGATACACAGCTAATACAATACAGAAGAAACTACGTCAGATATTTTCGTCCGATATCCCTCAGTGCCTGAAAACGAAAGTCTTCGAACAGTGCATGTTGCCAGTGATGACCTACGGTTCTGAGACGTGGTCGCTGACTATGGGCCTCATGTGGAAGCTCAGAGTCACTCAACGTGCGATTGAGAGGGCTACGCTCGGAGTTTCTCTACGTGAACGAATAAGAAATGAAAATACCTGTAGTAGAACCAAAGTCACCGACATAGTCTTACAAATCGTGCCCCTGTAGTGGCAATGGGCGGGGCACATAGTCCGAAGGACCGATGGACGTCGGGGGTCAAAGGTGCTGGAGGGGCGACCCCGCACCAGACGGCGCACTGTAGGCAGGATGATAGAAGGTCGCCGGTAGCCACTGGAGCCAGACGGGCCTTGTGGACGTCATTAAGTGAGACCTATGTCCAGCAGTGGACGTCCATCGGTTGAAGCGACGACGACGACGACGACAATACAGAGTACAAGAGGCGGTCTTATCGCTTGGTAGCGATCTCTACCAAACAACCTTTGGTATAGGAGTAGTTGTAGCAGAGAGTGGTGGGTGGTGTATAACTATAGACCTACATACAAATAACTACATCCTAATACGTAGAAAAATACACACAGATAACTATAATAATATATATAAATAGACTAATAAATACGGTACATATAATAGATTTAATATAAATAAGCAAAAATATATATAATAAAAAATAAGTCGTCTATAGCTGCTGCAGATAGTGTTCTTTTAGTGAGTTCTTAAAAATGTGTAGTGATCTTGATTGTTTTACCTTCGGGGGGAGCTAATTCCATAAATTCATAGCTTGAACTTGAAAAGATTTATAAAAATAATTTGTTTTACAAATAGGGGTCTTCAGAATCAGCTGACGTGATGATCGTAGTTGCGATTGCTCTCCAAGAAAGTTGAACATATCTTCTTTAGGCGAAGGAGGGTAAATTTTTTTACGGATGAGCTGCGTGATTAGCGTAAGGAAGATATGCAGCGTTTTTTATACTAATGCGTTTAAATATTAGGTAATTGTTACAAATAAAGTGTGTCTTTTTAATTTGCCACGTGCCATTTATATACGTTTAGATATATACATATTTTATTGGGACAATGCAAAGTCATATGATAGTATGAAGGATTGTTTCGACGATATAAAAGTTTGGGATAATCGATAAAGATTTATAGATGTGAAATATCACAACTTAAAAATATCAAATTAAATAATATTGTAATGGTGATTATAAGAAATACCCGACTGAGTTATTTGTAAATTCTTCTAAGATAAGAACGCGAAGATATGCATGTAACTTTAAAAATATATCAAATTTTAAAATAATAATCGAAATATAAATATATTCTCTTGCTTTATATGTACTAATAAATTTAATATATATCAGCACGTAATTAGGTAGTATAAGATTAATTTTAAATCTCCCATTGTTTAGAGGCTTCGATTGAAAATTTTAAAATGATTGTACATTTTACATTCGTCCTTTGACCTTCTCTCTTTAATATGTGCTCACCTTAACATAAGCTCGTGTATCAATAAATAAGAAATGGCGTTTGTGTTAAAACAATAGATTGTGTGATCGACATCGGAATTGATTCATTTGATTGTGTAAAAACACCGTCTCCATTCTATATTCGCGAGAGATGCGTAGCATGTGAGCAGAATTATTAAAGTTTAGTTTACCTACAATATAAACTTAAGTACAGGAGATTGTGATAGGAAACAATCGATAATATATTAATAGAACAATTTCCCTGTTACTATCACCTAACACCTATAATTTAATCTGTAAAATGTGTGGAAATCAGGATAAAACTAGTGTAAATTATTGACCTAATCAAAATTTCCATTTCTATATATATAAAAGCAACTTTATTGTTCTTTGTTATCGACAAACTTGAAAACTACTGGGCCGATCGGCATGAGACCATGGCCATTCGACGCGGAGTTAATTGTAGAAGGTTTTACGCTTTAAGGCGAGAAAAATTCGAATAATTGCAGAGGAGAATCCTAAAAACATCCCTTTTCTGTTTGCCATAGAAGCGTTTTCTAACTAAAATGTAGAGTCAATTTGCCCTTTATTGCTATTCAATAAAGTTCATAATAAATTACAAGTACTTACAATTGCCTAAGCAAGCGTCAATTTGCACTTTCTTACCGCTGCGCAAAGTTCAAAATCAATTGAATTGTCACAAAATGTAAGAGCTATAGATCATTAGTACTGCTGACAGAACGAAGTCTGTCGGGTCTGCTAGTAATATATATATATATATATATATGTGTGTGTGTGTCGGAGAATAAGGGAGAAGGAAAAGCATAAAGCATAGGGGCGTAGGATTCTCTGCCGACATCGTCATTAGTGTCATCCATAATTTCCATACTGTGGGCGTTCGTGGATAATGTTGGTGCAATCAAACACTTTATTAATTAACTCGGATTATAATGTTCAATCACTTCATGTTACCGATATCAATTTACACAAACTTATTAACAATTATAGCTAGGAACGTGACCATTTCAAAAGTCGACCGCACCGGCGGACCGTCACTCAAGAACTACCAAGAGATGCGCCGGACTGCCAATTTTTGAGTCTGCCCAGACAGACAGACAGATGACGCCAGCGTTCCACAGACTATTGCACATGGACCAGCGATCCAGAGTTTATTGCACTCCAACATATATAAAAGATGTTCATGGCGAGAAAATATAGATAATAGCTTTTCTTTCACCTGAGTAGTTCTCGATCTCCAGACATATGCTCTTTAATTTATGGGATCAAATTACCAGTCTAAATCATTCTTTCTCGCATGAAAGAATAATTACTAGTGTACTATTCAGTCCAGTCATTTAGGAATGCACATAATCAGACAAATAAAAAATCGGAAATATAAATAATTATTTAAATAATATTCCCAATAAAGATCCTTAAAAATACCTGATTATTATCACGAGTGACACTCGCTAAAATCTATGAAAACCTGTGTAAATGCCTTAATCTTATCAGAAATATCCATTTTTGCAGGAGGTAGTTTAGTACACGAGCCTCTAAATCTTCACTCTGACAAATTTTGTGCAAAATATTAGGCATATACTAAACATTTCTTATTTCTTATATTAGAATCATCTACCACTTTTGAGACTTAAACCCAGTACCTCATTATCTGTCGTCGAAGAAGCTGACCACTTAGCCAACAAAGCAGTAATTTTATTTATTGAAAACAAAACCAACAAGCAGTACATAAAAGACTAAAGTCTTATGGTACTTTCTTACTAGATTATAGAAATCAGTCAACATCATAATAAAAACGTAATTAAAGTAAATTTTAAAAATAATTTCTAGTCATGGCTTTTATGTATATATTACACATTTTTTATGTATTATTATACTTTATATTTTTCATAATTAAATAGGCATTACATAATATATAAATTAATAAAGATAACTATTATACAAGAGATAGTCCCGAAAGTGAACGCAACAGAAATACTCAGTCAAGTTGATTCGCTTTCAGCTGATCGCGAGTGCTGCTTACAAATTGCTATCCAAATAGCACGCGCGCTTCCAGGGTTGCTGCTTTTTACACGTTGATACATTAACAGTTTATTGCACACTTATAACGACTACATTATTTGGTTTAAAACTAAACAAGCAAGAAGCTGATAGCTAGTATAGCTAGCCAGAACAAAGTAAAAAAATTGCTGTAAAAAAATAGATATTTGACCAATATCTTATATATCCGTTATAATATACATTTATTCAGTAAGAAAGTGAATTACACAATTTAAATACAACAAATAAAAACAAACTTGTAATTCCATATTTTAGACTGAAGATGGTTCAGAAATTATTTGTCGGGTTGAGCATACGCATTTGTAATAAGATACCTCAATCAGTTTTAGATTTACCTCCACATAATTTTAAGAAATATGTCAAAAACATCCTTTTACAAAAGGCATATTATAATGTTGAAGATTATATAAGCGATAGAGATGTTTGGACTTGATTCCAGTTGCTCACAGAAGCAATATATTACACATTGTAACATACAAAACTATCTTTAAAAGAGTAACCGTTGAGTTTCTTGCCGGTTTCTTCTCAGCGGATTCAACTTTCCGAACCGTTTGTAGATTTGTTACCAACGGACAGACTACTGACGATTCAAAAGCGCTTTTTGAGCCTACTTGAATAAAAAATATTTTGATTTTGATTTGATTTAATAAGGATTTTACAATTTTCAACAATGAGCTTAAATCTAGATATAGTAATATAACAGACAACCATGTTTTTATCAAGCATATAAAGACCATAATAACCGCATTAGTTATAAATATAATGTAAAATGTCGCTGTTAAAATATATGTGCTTAAGGCCACAAAAACAAGTGAGCAGGTCATTAAGGCGAGGTTAATAATACGAAATTTTTTGTCAACAAGAGATCACACTTTACTCAAATTAATATTACATAGCCGAGCGTGACGGCTTAATCTCTTTTAATAACCACAAAATTATATTTATTGCGCGCCTAAAATCAATTTCCTCTGGAAAAGAACATAACGAATGGCGTTATCACTTAATTTAACTTCAAATTCAAAAATTATCTATACCTTTGCGGCAAACTGTTTACGTTTTTTATGCTAAATCGTATGAAGGTTAGGTATTTTTAATTGTTACAAATAACGCGTGGCTTTATAATTTGCCAAACGTCATGTAATATACAAAATGAAAATATTTCATAAATTCTCTTTTCTAAATTATAAATTCAAAAGTAAAATTTAATCAATAATTTCTAATATCGACGAAAACACACGTGGCATATTTATTTACAATTCGTCATTTGATATTTCAATAAATCAATTATATATTCTACACTTTTAATATTCTAACAAATAAAATCATTAATATCAAAGAATCATTATGAATCTAAAGTTATGAGAGTTCCTGCGAGCTCTGTTCTAAGAAGAACGCACAAATGACCAATTTTTTTCTTATCACAATTACAATAGAATTTGAATTTATTTTGTTGACAATCGATTAAAAAAGTTCAAATAATATTGTAATTGCGATAAGAAAAAAAAGAACATTGCGCGTTCTTCTTAGAACAAGGCTCGGAAATTTATTTTGTTCACAATACATTAAAAAAATTTAGGCACACTCAGGTTTTCTTTTTATAAAGGATAAAAATATGTGGAGTGACATCTCTAGAATGTTTTCTGGAAGTTTGTCATATAAACCTATATTTCCAAATTGAAATAACTGTATTTTCATTTACTCTTAAGCTAACAACCCTATTACAAGTAAGGAATATTATATCGCCATTCTAACGCTTTCAAGTTGCCGACGTCACACATTTGCTTATTTAAAACCAGCATTGTATTTTAATAACCCGTGTTGAGAATCAGCAAAACTATTGAATAGAGTTTGCCCATAAAACAATCAACTGTATGCTTTACACCAATGATATAAAGGTACTAGGAATTGCCAATTAAATTTGTCGTTGGAAACGTATATTTCTAAGGAGGCAAAATTATTGTTGAGAGCCACAATAGATTGAGAAGAAGTGACTGTATCAATGTTTTATGGTCAGGCTTTCAAAGCTCAGCTTTGATTTATGTTAATTTGGAGCACATTCTGTAGGTTTCAAGTGATTTGAATACAGCTAATTTAATATTGAACTCCTTTGGTTGGCCTTAATAGAATGAAATGACGTTATTACTACACTAAGGAAGTGTTATTTTGACGTTCAAAACTTTGATTAACGATTTGCTATTGAACCTTTAATGATTTTTAGGTTTTTTTTAACTAATATTATTATTGTAATAAATTATCGATTCATTACATGGCTTATGTATGATTCATTTACGAATATTGCTGATATATGTAGTATTATTTGAATTTTAATCCACTATTTATAAGGATTTTCATGCAGAATTACATGTTTAAAGAGCCACTAAATTAGGCAATATTTATTATGACATAAATAAATATTTCCTTAATTTTGAAAACTTATTGTCTTTCACTTGCTGTAACGTTGATTTTGAATTTTTTGAAAACCCAAACAAAAAAATACAAAATATTTAAGGAAGGAGTAAAGATAAATTACTTGCACTGACTAATTCTTTATGTTATGAAAATCTCAAATTAATTACAAAGATTGTAATGTGCATTGAAACAATATAATTCACTAAAAACCGTTTAATTTTTAGCTTTCACATAGTTTACAGACTTATTTAGTAATTCAAATACCGTGTCACTTTACCATTTTATTTATCTATATCCATCTTAACAATAAGCCGTTAAAATATTACTAGAATGTTTAAAAACATATAGCAATCGGAATTAAAACCAACAAATAACATAACGATAAGTGAAAATAGGCGCTAAGTATCTTGTAATTCCATAATAAATGATTTGCTTTTTTTATTATCCATAACAATTTTTCATAGGCCGCTATCTTTCGTTGGAGATTAAAGTAATATTTACGATCAATCCTACTAACCCTTTTCACCTTAGAGTAGCGGTTATCACTATAGTGTGTTGAACCCACGCATAAATCTATGCTTTGTTAAGGTCGAAAATATTAAATTAATATTGTATTTTATTGTATTTGCTGACAGGTTTGACTGTGATCTCATCTGATTCCAAACGATTATACATTCTAAGAATGAAGTATGCTTATCTGGTAAGAGGCAGTTTACCTCTTCTTATGGTTTCTACACAGCACTGCAACGTTATACAAATATTTTGATTTTGATGTCTTTACTGCTAGATTGGTATTGAATAGCCGTGACCGAAACCTTCATTCAGACTCAGATAAATTAGAATCCAGTACTAGAAAAACGTACCCGCAAACTTATGACTAAAATATTCACTCACCTGTTTGCTGACTGAGTATACGGGTAGTAATTCTCTTATAACTTTTTAAAAAAATGTGTATATCAAAGCCGTATTTGGTGTACTGTCGATTATATTCAACTACGCAATCACCACCCGCATCGGCATCGCACTGCAAGGAAATCTTGACAAAACAACATAACGGCTCGCTAAGTGGCCGAAGGTGCAAACAAGGAGTCATAACTTGTAGAGTCTTTTAAAAAAAAATGATTATAAACCCTAAAAATATAGACCATTGGGTTCATATTCGATTTATAGTCCCATTATAATGTTTGCTTTACTAATGAGCGCTTAGCTCAGAGCCTGTAATCTGTGGTCACTTGTCATTAAGCACAGTATCTTGTATTTGATTTTTTCTATTAGCCATGTGCCTACAAACCTGTTGGATTCCGGGAATGCAGGCTAGAACGCCGAGCAGTATAGCACGGAACTGGACGGACGTTTACGTAATTTTTTTTCTTCACTTGTAGAGCAATGACAGTACAGAATTTGTTGATTGACCTTCAATGAAGTCGTAATCTCTCCTATAAAGATTTGTTGAAACATTCAGTGAGTGTCCTTAAGTTAAGAACCAATAATGTTGCTACGAATCTGTTATTTCGCTGAAGAAGGCAGTCTGCGTCACCCTCTCCAATGAGAGGGTGACGCAGACTGCCTTTGGTGCTCTGAAAAAGGAAGCCGGGTGCGTACTTATACGGATCTCCTTCCTCCTCCATCAATCATTGAAGTAAGACGGCTGCATCTGGGAGGCCTGAGTGGATTTTTTATGCAAATAGTCTTCATCCAACGATGTTGATGACTCCGCTAGGTTTTTGTGGGTATTCTGACCTGTCAATGGTTCTTACACTCCCGACACGGATTGCGTAAAAACATTCCCCAGCGATAAACATTTTAAAATAGGTTTTCTTGGTAACTTCCCACACATTTTTCTCTTGCATTCAAATAACGCTTGATTGTGGTTTCACTAAAGTAAATAAGTAAGAGTAAATTTCTCTGTCCTATAGACTGGTACAATTGTTGAGCGGACATAGATGTTTCGGTAAATACCTGCACCAGACTGACTTGGTGTCGCTGATCGGTGGGAACCTCTCGTTAGCTAGCATAGTTGACGCAATGGTTGCTAATAAGATGGGCTGGAGAGTAGTTACCTCCTTTTGCAAATCTGTTATATCGCTGAAGGAGACATCGGAAAGGGTGAGGCAGTATGCCGGCAGCATTCCCCCACTCGGATGGAGGAGGCTGGAAAACAGTTAGCGCACCTCCTGCCTCCTCCCTCAATCATTGAAATGAGCCGGCTACATTCGGGGTGCCAGAATAGATTGTGCAAGCGTACCTCTGGCCCTCCATCCAAAGATGTCGAGGGTTTTCCACTGGGTTTTAGTGGATATTCTGACTTGTCAGTGAGTCCTCCACTCTCGTTCAGGGGTGCGTAAAAGCATTTTCCAGCGACGAAATAAAAATGTAANTCTGTCCTATAGACTGGTACAAGTGTTGAGTGGACATGGCTGTTTCGGTAAATACCTGCACCAGACTGGATTGGTGTCGCTGATCGGTGGTAACCTCTCGTTAGCTAGCATAGTTGACGAAATGTTTGCTAATGGGCTGGAGAGCGGTTACCTCCTTTTGCGAATCTGTTATATCGCTGAAGGAGACACCGGAAAGGGTGAAGCAGAAAGCCGACAGCATTTCCCCACTCGGATGGAGGAGGCTGGAAAACAGTTAGCGCACCTCCTGCCTCCTCCCTCAATCATTGAAATGAGCCGGCTACATTCGGGGTGCCAGAATAGATTGTGCAAGCGTACCTCTGGCCCTCCATCCAAAGATGTCGAGGGTTTTCCACTGGGTTTTAGTGGATATTCTGACTTGTCAGTGAGTCCTCCACTCTCGTTCAGGGGTGCGTAAAAGCATTTTCCAGCGACGAAATAAAAATGTAAGAGTAAATTTAAAAAAGAAATTTAAAATTTCAGGAATAAAAGTAAAATTTTCACAGTTTCTCCTGTCGGGAATCGAAATCGAAGGCGAAACGATTGCCTCTATAGCGAGGCACTAACAAATTACCTGCTAGTATACAAAAAGTATTGTAGAATATTTACTCATATTAGATATCATAAATAATAAGCTTGTTTGATCACACTTGAAGGTATTGCTACAGTCTAATAAAGTAACGAGCTAAATTAGAAAGAGGTAATTTACCTCCTTATTAATGTCGGATGTGTGAAAGTCTTAATAATGTATTAAGACTTTCACACATCCGTAAGATAGTAATGGTACCAATATTGACTTATATATTTAATCCTATAACGTTGTATAATGTATCCAGAATAATTTGTACCTTTTCAAGCCGTTGAGGTAAACTCAATCAATTACCTTTTTTACGATACCGCTTATGAGGCAATTAAAAAGAATGGTAATGAAGAAACGTTTTAAACATGTAACATTTGTTAGACTATTGAATGCCTCATTAGTTTAGTGGTTAACTATACAACTAGAGGTTTTGGATTGAAGCCCCAGGTATGTATAGAATAAAGTTTATATTGGGTGCTCCTCGAAATTTACGTATCAAACTCCCTGTCATGGAATTAAATTGCAAAGCCTTCACTTCTCAATCAAAACCTTATTTCTCTCTTTCTGTGTCTTAACATTGTTTGGATTGATAATCTGTGGTAGACAGTTGTAGCCCAAATTAGAAGAAATTGGATTGTTTTTAGTAATTATTGTCAAACTTTTCAAAAACTTTTATCTTGTTCTAACATTGTGTTAATAATTAATTTCCCTCTGAGATTGATAGTTGAAGCCAAAATCAGAAGAAAATAGATTCATTTTAGTAATTATTGGCAATAATTTCTAAAACTTTCTCTCTTTTCTTCTTCTAACATTGTGTTAATTATTAATTTCTATCTGACATTTGCAGTTGTAGCCGAAATTAGAAAAGGAGTCTATTGTTTTTAGTAATTATTGTCAAAAATTTCCAAAACTCTCTCTACTTTCTTGTTCTGATATTGTGTTAATTGTGAATTTCCCTCTGAGATTGGCAGTTGCAGCCCAAATTAGAAGAAAGTGGATTGTTTTTAGTAACTACTATCAAACTTTGCCTAGTTCATAACGTGTAAAAAACCTGAGTTTCTTATTAATATATGTGAACTTTTGACCTAAAAATATCAGTCAGAAATACTGTAACACACTCGGATTGTGAACTTTTTATAAAGAACCAAGGTAAGCAGGATTCGAACCCGTGACCTTTTCGCTTATGTAATTCAGTGTCCGGTTCAAATGCCCCTTATTCTTTTAATCAAAGGCGTGTCTGTCATTTATAAATAAAGCTTGTATATGAATATATTATATACATAAGTTCAATCAGATTTGTACATAAGATTTTAACGAATTGTTGATTAAGTTTGTATTACAAAAATATTTTCCACCTATTGAAGGCTCACGTAAATGTTTAAAGGTTTTCTTTTGAATAAGGATTTTAAGAAGTTCGTAGATAGGGTAGGTAAAACGGTTAAAAGTAAGTAGCAGCCTATAAAAGTCGTGCTGCAAGGTACAGGCCCTTTCACTCATAGGAGAGAGAGCTTAGAGTACAAACCCACCACGCAGCTTCACTGAAGATTGGCAGGCTATGATGGATAGAGTAAGAATAGACTTTTTTTTGTATTACTCTTTGCCTCTTGCTATGGAGAAGAGATCATTCATTTATTTGACAATATGTTTTTGCCATATACCATTGAATTACAGCAAATTATGGGTACATCGAAAACATTGAGTATTGATTACTCATTTCCCAAGGAGATTATAAAAATAACTAAGGCGTTAAAGGTATTTTCATTACATGAATAGAGACAAATTCCTTTAGGATGGTTCAAATTATACATGTACATAAATAGCACGATATGAAAAAGAATATATTTCTCATAAAAACTGCGATGAACTCATATCAATTAATTGTTTTAAATTGGCGTGAAACTAAATTAATTAATCAATTAATATTGCCTTATAAATTATTCACTGTGTTAGTTATGTTTCATGTGATAACTATTCTTCACATAACACATATCTAAAGAATTACATTTCCCTGTTATATCACTACTGCTTTTAGGCCGCAACGCGGATATCCTTTAATATAATAATTGTTGCTTATAAGATATCTTATTAGAACGGCTATTGACACATAGCCTATACCTATAAGATCACTAGAAATTTTGACTTTTTAACGCCAATACATGTTTTTAAATTGCATTCATAAGATGGCAATTCAAAAAAACGAATAATAACAAAATATAGATGGTGATATAGTTTAATGTCGTCGTCGTCGCTTTAACCGATGGAAGTCCACTGCTGGACATATGTCTCACGTAATTACTTCCACAAGGCCCGAACTTGCGCCGCCTGGCTCCAGCGGCTACCGGCGACCCTCTTAATATCATCGGTCCACCTTGTGGTGGGTTTGCCTACACTGCGCCGTCTGGTCCGGGGTCGCCACTCCAGCATCTTTGACTCCCAACGTCCATCGGTCCTTCGGACTATGTGCCCCGCCCATTGAACGAAAGCAAGAAAGAAACATTTTACTATACTGGTGTTACAAACAATGTTTCTAATCTAGCTTTGCAGCTTTACTGTCTGTAACACCACCTGAAAAAGGTCTACAGCTCAGCAATTATCATGTGTTGTAAAACACATTCCAAACATACCTTTGCCACTTCAGGTTCGCGATTCGAAGGACTACGTCGGTGACTGGTTCTGCTACGGATCTCTTAATTTCTAATTCGATCACTCGATCGAAGAACTCCGAGCATAGCCCTCTCTATCGCAAGCAGAGAAACTCTGAGCTTCCGCATAAGGCCCATATTCAGCGACCACGTCTCAGAAGCATAGGTCATCACTGGCAACACACACTGTTCGCAGACTTTGGTCTTCAGGCACTGAGGGATATCGGACGAAAGTTTGGTGTCATAGCTACATATCTATCATATCCATCCAAAATTCCATTACACCACTGGATAGATAAAGGATCAAAGAATTTATTACGCTAAGTAGTGGTAATATTCTATATAGAAATTAATACCCGTTACGAGAAGTATTCACGTATAACAAACGACCGTGTTCATAACACAGCCACTCCCCATTTTTTCTGCCAAAAGTTAATACCTTTACTTTATAACAACATTTTGTTACCTTTGTCTATATGTTTATATGTATTTATGTAATGTAACAGGATCATTGCACTCAATATTTCAGTACGTCAATTTGAAACTTTTCACACTTCTCGAATGCCGACGACATTGCAAAAATAAAGTTTTATCCATTATTTTTATCAGGTCTAGGATTAATTTGCATCGACAGTGGAAAAAATTATATTTTTGTAATAAAAAAATTTGGTTTTAGTTAATAAAAGATAAGAACTACTACGCCTAAATAACAAATTAAGGGATAACCTCTGAATCCTTGCTCTATGTAAGCACGACGTATAAAAGCATGATTTTTTATACTATTATTAGATTACAAAGCCGAAAACGAGCTTTTGGTTCATTTTATAATAAATGAATCCCATCACTTTCATTTCTGGTATTATAACTTGCAATGTTACACTAAACCATTATAAACCATATTGTTATGATTAGTATTAATTGATAATGTTTAATGGGTTTAAAAACGGACGAAAACGTTTATAAATATACCTTCCGAGTGTGACCCCAGATGCAAAATAAAATATTTAAAATTAAATTACGTTAAGTTGAACAATTTTAACAACGTAATCTTATGACGTGAAGGTCTACTACTACAAAGCCTAACATAACATATAAATACGTCCCCTAAATATGTTTCTTATTTAAAAAAAAAATAAACAAAACTTTATGATTCAGTCGTCATATAAATCAAGACAACAAATTCTACATAGAATAATATCCTAGATCATAAAAAATACATTTATGAATTTATCAAATTGTTTATAATTATTTTTGTACGTGTCTTTATTAAATTTTTTAATGACATTGCAATAAAAACTCATTGTTTCGTGTTTAGCGCTTGATTGTGATCTCACCTGGTGGAAAGTGATAATACAGTGTATGATTGAAGCGCGCTAATCTGGTAATAGGCGATATACTCGGAATACAAATCTCTTTGTATGGCGATACGTCTTTGCTGGTAGGGCGGTAACTAGCCACGGCCGAAGCCCCCAGCCAGTCTTGACTCAGACAAATTAGAATACCATAATGACAGTTCACTGCGTTTATATAGTAGAAAACTTGTTGTGCGTACATAAAAACATTGACTCCTTTTTAATAAAAAAAGTGAATGTACATCATCTAACTTACGATGAATTCTAGTAGGCTGCATACGATTAACAACTCATTTAAGGGTAACTGTATACGTTTCTATAATAAACTCCCACAAGACGTTCTAAAGATATAAATTAATAAATTTAGTCTTTGTTAAAAGAAAGTTGATAGAAAAATCGTATTATAAGCTGCAAGATTACCTAGACGATAGAAACGCGTGGAAGAGAACGAATTGCTCTAATTTGACTTAAAATATAGTAAACAAATATGATATTGTAATGATGATGGTTACAAAAAAAACTACCCGACTGAGTTTGTTGTGGGTTCTTCTCGGATCAGGGCGCGAAGTAGCCCTCGTAACTTTAGATTTTAAGTCGTTCTTGAGTACCATCATCAAACGTACATTAGAATCAGTGTGGCAAAAAATATAATTTAACGATTTAAAAGTAAAATATTTTTGATTTGATTTGATTTAAAATACTAACAAATTTCCTAAATTCGTCCTACCAAGAATCGATCCCGGAACCTCTGCTAGCAAAGCGAGTACTCGCTCCACTGCGCCAGCGAGGCCATCAAAGTATTAATTTGGATTATATTTTATTAAAAGTTTCGGAGCTTATAAGCAAAAGGTGAAAATATAAAAAAAATAGAAAGCTATCTGTTTTTCTTATTATTATAACTACGGTTTGGATTAAGTAAAGAAAAATCGGAATTGATACTCGGCAGATATTATTTGTTATTCCTTTTAAAATATTGTTAAAAATGTAAGATTTTGCATATATTAAATAAAAATTATATTATTGAACTTATATCGATTCAGGGAACACATTAATCGTAAACTGCGATTATAAAACATTAAAAAATAAGAAAATGGAACCTACAAAGATTAAAAATAATCATAATTTCCTTGATATACCGCTTTACGGTATATATCGGCCCTATATTGTAAAGTCTCACGGGTGCAACAAATCTTGAATCCCAATAATAACGATTCGACTCACATTAACTCAATATTAACTTGATTCAAATCAATCAATAGCATCATCCAGTTAAAAAATCTTCGTTTAATATAAAACATAAACAATAAAGAACATTTTACTAATCGCTTAATCAAATTTTATTAATACAAAACTAAATTCGCATCATTCATTACAATTTTATTGATTAACTATTTGCATACTAATGAAGTTAAATCTAATAATTAATTTTTTGTTCTTGTATAATAGGGTAAAAGTCGGCGGATAGATCAAACGCGAAGTAACTGTTTCCATTTCATAGCGTTATCATGAAAAATTTTCAACCAATATCACATAAAATTACCTGGCACACCTTTTTATTAAGTTCCCTATTTTAAAAAACTTATAGTATTTTAATTATATATTAGGAATAATATATATATATGTCGGAGGGCAGATGTATGTGGAACGCTGGCGCCATCTGTCGGCGTGGACAGAGTCAATGGTGGCAGTCCGGCGGGAGTCACTCGGCAGTTGTCGATTAGCGCTCGACCGGAACAGTCAACTGTTGAAACTGTCGCGTTCCTAGCTATTCAGTGTTAATGAGTTTGTGTAAATTGATATCGGGAACATTAAGTGATTGAACATTATAAACCGAGTTAATCAATAAAGTGTTTGATTGCACCAACAATACCCATGAACTCCCCTGTGTTTTATGTTTCTCCGTTCTCTCTTATTCTCNTACTATATATATATATATATATATATATATATATATATATATATATTAGTAGCAATCAGGAGTTTGTGTTTAGTTTGTTTTTCCAATTTATCCTTATCTATCCATATTTCTAATGATATATATGAGTATGCAATTTGTATATACACATATATATGCATATATAGCAAACAAATTCAAATTCAAAATATCTTTATTCAAGTAGGCCTTTACAGCACTTTTGAATCGTCAAATATATATTATTTAAATGTACGGTTAATGATGTCATTAAAGAACGACTTACAATCCAAAGTTACGACGGTTCCTTCTCGCCCTGATCTGAGAAGGGCCCACAACAAACTCAGACCGTGTCTATGTTTTTGGTATCATCAGTATTAATTTATTCTGTAACGATCTTCTAAGTAGTACTTCTTTAAATTATAAAATGATTTCGCAATTATAACTTTAATGTGTATGTTCTAACCTTTTTTCGCTGAGAAAGGCATTAACGCTCTTCGTTTGAATATTAAGACATGCGCGAAATCGGGTCTCATCATGTTGTATCAACAAGAGCACAATACACGTGACAGTATCGAGACTGTTCATCGGCAAACTATCTGGTGCAAGTACTTGCCAAAGAAACCGTGCCTCATCAGCACATACACCAGTCTCATCGAAAGGGAGCCATGCTTTCTGTACAACCACAAATAAATGTGGAGATTGTTTCCATCGTGGCTGTAGCATCGTCGTGTAGTATAACAGCTGGAAACTCAAAATATAGTTCTGATCTGTAGTTGTTCTTAACCTATTCAAAAAAATCCAAATTTCCTAACCATTTACACGGTAAATATATAATGAGTTGATATCTATTCTCTTAAGTATACTAAGACTATACTTGTACCTGTAAAACACCGATCTTCCTAGATACATTGTTACTTGCGAGTTATATTTTGTATGTAACACTAAATAAAAAGATAAAATGAGCAAGATTGTGCGTGTGTATCGCTGTGTGTGTGCTTTTTATAATAATTTAATTTAATTATAATAACAGCCTCATTGGTCTAGTGGTTAGCATGTTCGACTACAGACATGAGGTCCTGGGGTCGAGTCCCGGGTCGCACCAGTTCGAAATCAACATTGAGTTTTCTGTTAAGATTTTCTCAATATTTGCCCGAAGTTGGGAAACAGTTGGCGGTGTGATCCACCCCCATGCCTCGGAGAGCACGTTAAGCCGTCGGTCCTGCGGCTGATCTCTCTCTCTCCGGTTGTGTCGGATTGGCGTCACGTCGGACTATGAAAGTGAAGGAATAGAGAGTACACTTGTGTACTATGCCTGCCAATCCATAGTGGAGCAGCGTGATGGGTCTATGCTCTAAAAATGATCTCTCATATGAGCGAGGAAGCCTGTGCCCAGCAGTGGGACGTTAATAGGCTGCTACTTAATATAAAATCAAAATCACTTAACCAATTTGTCGAAGATTTTTGGCAACAGCGGTATATATATTTAATTTTTTGTTAGATAAATTGTAAATAACACGCCTATTCATTCTCATTGATTATTTAATAAAAACAAATACGCAGTTAATATAAAATCTTACAAATGATTTTATATGTTTAAGTTACATTACTGGATGGTGATAAAAGAGAGAGGTTTTATAGTTTGTTATTAAAGTATAATGCAAAGAATCTAACATACTTTGACTTTCAAAGTCACAAAGTAGTTAAGAAAAGTGTACACTAACATAATAATATTGTAGAGTTCGTGTATATGCACCAAATTCCAAAATAAACACACACACTCTCCAATATACAATTCATCGTTCGAGCGTGACTTTAATGTTTTTTTTTATACTACTTGTTTAATTCCTGAATACAATGCGAACACACACACAGAGTGCAAACACACCACGTTCTAAAAGAGTGTACATAAGTCATGATACGAATAACCTACCATTAAACCATTAACGGCTTACTACTAATTGTACAATTTTAATGCGGCATCTATAAAATGTATTAACATTGATTTATTTCATTTACATGAAATACTTTCATCGATACATTTTAATTATTTTTAAAGTGTGAACGTATATTCTTCAATACCATCGAGAGAATTAGGTTTTAAATACTTATCGATTGAAATTAAGGTTTATAACTTCTATTATATGTTAAATAAATAAGCCATATTTACGAGGATGGGCTTGTATCGTGTATATATAAAGAAATCTTTGAACTCGATTTTGAGCACTTCAATAACATCAAATTAATTTGAAACTTAGCACATTTATCATGTTCCGAAGAAAATACAATAATTGTATTAAAAAATCGGTCAGTTTTTGTTATTATTTCTAATTCTAACTAAAATTATGTTATTATATAAACAAGGTGTATATTTATATACAAGATAAAGCTTTTGTGATAGGATTTTATTCCTATGAATGAAACTTCATTTGATGGTAAGTGAAGATACAGTCTGATGTGGTAATATCGTAGAAATAATGAATTATTTTGAACAATTTTTCAATTGGTTCTCTGTAGAACATTGTCGAATAGTTGAAATAGCCAATGATTGAAATGACAAATATGCATTTCAACTTAATTATAAAGTTTTTTTCGTATAGAGGACTAGTAAGGGCTTGACCGTGATTATACCTGATAGTAAATGATGATACAATCTGAGATGGAAGTGCGCTAATCTGTTACGAATTATTTCACCTGTCATAGTTTCTACACAGCATCGTCCCGTTACACAAATTTCTTTGCGTGGCAGTAATTTTTCTGGTCTCAAAGTTCTTTTGTAGAGCGCGCATTCAACTAACTAATTTAATACTTATAAGCGCGATAGTATTAAACAAAAAGTCTGATATATTGCCTTGTCAAAAACTTCCGCTATAACTGAAAATACTAACGTAACCGAATCGACCTACCTTCCCACGACCTTAGAGCTACATTTCGCCGTGCACTATCCAATCTTACTTCCTACTACATTTTAAATTAAACCTAAATTTGCAGTTATAATGCTCAATTTAGCTTTAGCAAACGAAATGGCCATTGAAAAGCGATGCCTCGTCTACACATGCACATAATGTGTATAGATCGAAATATAAACCAATTCAATCTAAAATTCTGCATTTAAGTAGGCTTCTCGGACGTTTGAATCTTTAAATATGTATTTCCAATATACTACTGACAAAAACGTACAAGATTGTAATCAATATAGGGTTAATTTTTATTTCCATATCATTTGTTAGTATTAATTACTGTTGCGAATCGTCAAAGCTTTTCCGAATTTTCGCCGGTTACAAACTCCGAAAAAAATATATAGATATTTTTAAATTTTTTTCAATATACTTATATTTTAATTAATTTAATAATTATATAACATGTTTACAACATTTCAAGTATAACAAATTTATAATTAAATGAGAAACTACTATTGTAACAAGTAACTTTTAGTCGTTGTTTGTGAATGGTTCTGGGAAAGGTTTGTTTGACCATTATATTTATACCACGAGAATATCGCCATGTAGTTTCAGAATCCGTGGTATAAAACCCGTTGTTAGTGTAGGTCTACATTTCAAAATACTAATTTACAACAAAATATTAATTTAGGAATAAAAACTGAATGGAATTACGAAATAATCAAGAGTAAATGTGCACGCGCTCTACTTACTCTTGCTCCTTCAGTACGAAAAAGATTCTAGAACTTTTTTCCTCGCTGGGAAATACTTTTTTGCACGCCTGCCACGTAGCCACTCGGCGACATCCTCCTCCATCCTGAATTGGGAGTATCAGAGGCTCTCTTGCGTTTTCGCCCTGACGTACCCGGATGAAACCAACTGAAGTTGTTCAAAAAGCAAACATGAGGCGTTCGTAATGACGCCTCCTGCTGCCCAACCTCCTCCTCCGAAGGGAAGCGGCGTCTGCTGCAGCTTCCCATTCTCGCTCCATTGCCTCATTCAACGAAATGAGGGACTCACAGATTCTAGGCCTGCACTGTGTCTTAGATATACGAAACTGGGTATGAGAAAAAGAAAATGTATGCTCATATCTCTTTCTCTAGCCCCTACAGTGTTTTACGAAACGTAGCTCATCCTTTTTATATATTCCTCAACTTATATCTCCCTCTCTACTACAATTCGCTTCTTTTCGTTACGCTCTCGTCACATATTCACCAGATTACTCTCCAAGTCAAGGATGCATAAAGAAGTTTTATTCAAAAGTTAGAATAAAAGTTTTAATAATTTGGATAAACTGTGTGTATGAGGTCTTACATGTGACAGTGCGCCCAAGTGTACCGCTGCAGGTGATTCTGCAACGGTGTGCGTGAGGTCACTCCTAACGTATTCACAGTGTTTATGTGTCCGTGTTGAAGATGAGCTCACCTTACAATAATACATTATTATTGTAATTAAATGTTTCTATATTGCCTCGTTATTGCGTAATTTTTAATTAATGTAATGTCTTTAAGTTTTATAGACTCTTGTGCTGTGCTCACTTAATTTTGTGCGTTATAAATGTGACGATAAGTCGTCACACTCAGCTATGTAACGCTCGTTTGACTTAAAATGGGTTTTCTTTAGAGAAAGTTATACTCAACGATACAGCTATATGTCAATTCATTACTTTTTTATCAAATTATCTATTGATTGATAGTAAGTGATGATGCAGTCTAAAGTGGACTAATGTTAGTATAGGACAAAAATATAGCTGTATTTCCAATCATTAATAAAGTTTTCACTACTGTCACGTTGTTTTAGATACACACAAATTTCTTTTTCATTAAGAGGAATAATAACCTTTATATAAACTAACAGTGACATACTACGCTATAGGTATTTGAAATACAATAATTTATCCATTTTTTGCCGCTGGGAAATGCCTTGATGCACTAACCCTGGTCAATAATGCGGTACATGGCAATGGCGGAGACCTCTTAATACCCACTAAAACCCAGCAGAACCATGTTCATCCCTGAGTGAAACACCAGATTTTCGACTTTCGAATTCGACCCTAGTATCCCGGATAAGTCCGACTGGATACATGGATGTAGGAGGAGGTGCGTAAATACGCGCCGCCTAGTGCCCCGCCTCCTTCAGTGATAGAGGGAGCATCCACTGCATTCTCTCTGTCGCTCTCTCGAGCCTCTTTGAGTGAGATTAAGGTTTCGTAGAAGAAGACCACGCCCGCCGTTAGGCTCTCACTGAAGAGTATCGCGCCCACAATACTCCCTAGATAGAGGTCGCCGCTGATCAGCGCCACCAAGAGGTGACGCTGAGGTTCCCAGGCTGCAATTTAAATACAAACTACTTATTTAATTTTTTTAAACGTATTATTTTTCAGAAGCAGGAAATGCATGCCCTTTTGTCTGACGTTATTGAATCACCGGTCTCGGGACTATTTTTTATTGCTGACAGCTTAGAGCTTGGCTGCGATCACACCTGATAGTAAGTGATGATACAGTTTAAGATGGAAGAGCGCTAATCTGGTAAGACGCGATATATCACATGTGGTTTCTTCACAGCATCGTATTGGAACACAAATCTCTTTGTTTTTGCTGGTAGGGCGGTAACTAGCCCCAGCTGAAGCCTCACACCAGTCCAGACTTAGACAAATTAGAAAATACAATTTTCTAAAATCCAGGGGTCTCTGGTTAGCAAAACGGGTAGTCGCTCCACTGCGCCAGCGAGGCCGTCAAAACTATAAGGCCGTAAAAACTACTTTTCTAAAGTTTTACTTTCGTTGCTACTTAGTTACGACTGACCTCATGGAAGATACCTCTTTTGGTGACGGTGTATGAACAATTAATAATAACAGCAACACATAAAATTGTATATAATCCTTACATTTTTATCCGTTCATCGATAAAAGCAAATTATACTACAATTGCAGAAAAGTATATGGTGTTAAATAGTCCGTTTATCTGTTTCTACTTTGTAATCAGTAAAAAAATGTTATGACCTCGATATACTTGAAGCTATAAGATATCATATTAGTTTTCAGAAAGAAACCATCAATGATGGCTATTACTCGGTTTAAAATTAATTTGAATATGCTGTTTTTACATTTATACGAAACGTAAGTTTAATGCTGTATACTTTTGACATTCTTTTTTAAACACCTTAATTTTTATAACTACTATTTTGTATATAGTATTAACTGGGATAACAGCATTCACATAACACAAAATTTGATGATTTTCTTCATACTATTCTACTCAAAACTTCCTAAAAAGCACCTAGCTTAGTTAGCTTGGGACTTTTTCACTAAGTTTCAAGTCAATTATCAACTTATTTTCCTGAAGTCTTTCTGTAATGATATAGTCATCAAGGGAAATAGGCATTAAATTTTTATTTATACACTCGCTATATATATTTTAATCAACCTTTAACAAACTTCAAATACCTGGAAATTTGTAGTAATACACTTGATAGTAATACGCTGTTTTTAAATATAAATTCATTATTAAATGTACATGAATAATAATCTTAATTGCAAATAATTGTCTAGTGCTACTTATTGAAAGCTCGCGCAAAAGTTTTAAAGGTTTTAGCGACGATTCAAGAAGGTCAGAGAAGCTTAGGGATTGATACTTTTTTTATGTTACTTGTATGACACTTGTATACTTGACACAAATAGCATTAAAATCCCGAGATTTGCTATCAATATAAAACAAAACGCTTACATCTAACACATAACAACCGGTTGTACAACACCGGTATCATAATTACAATATACGCGATCATTAAGTGTTACTTTATAATTTAGTTTAATACTGTTTGAGCCGTTCGATTGATCGACATGGGAATTTTATATTAATGTACTATACTTTTATTAATAGGGATTTCAGAGTATAAATTTATTTAGGCAGGCTTGGTATTTTATTTTGTGGACATTGAATGAAATTAAAGGATTTAAAGGATAGAGAAAATTATAGACAACATGTTAAACTGCGAAACAGTTAAATCGATTTTAAAATAACTTTAACAGCAGAGACTAACTTTTATTATAAAGGAGTAACTTAAGCTTTTTATGTTTTAAAGAATAAGCAAGGCATAAACAGCTAGTTATATATATATATATATATATATATATATATATATATGTGTAATGTAACTGCCTCATTGGTCTTGTGGATACCACGTTCGACTACAGACATGAGGTCCTGGGTTCGAGTCCCGGGTCGGGCTAATTCGAAATAGATATTGAGTTTTCTATTAAGATTTTCTCAATATTTTCCCGAAGTTGGGAAGTTGGCGGTGTTGGGAGAGCACGTTAAGCCGTCGGTCCTGCGTCTGATCTCTCTCCGGTCGTGTCGGATAGCCGTCACGTCGGACTACGAGAGTGAAGGAATAGAGAGTACACTTGTGTACTATGCCTGCCAATCCGCAGTGGAGCAGCGTGCTGGGTCTATGCTCTAAAACCCTCTCTCGTATGAGTGAGGAGGCCTGTGGCCAGCTGTAGGACGTTAATGGGCTGCTACTTACTTACTTTTACTTATATGTAATGTTATTAATATAGAACAAAATATTATTTTGTTTTTCGTACGTCCTAATGAGATAATTTTTTGAAACGCCGCATTAGATTGTAAGTTTTAAGTCAAGCTACGTAAGCTCATAGAATCTACTGTATTACCTAAGCGAAATGAAAAACAAGATGTACTTGTCGTTCCCGGTTATGTACCCACGTAGTTCCCGATTCCATGAAAATATGGAATCGAATTTTCAATCTATATTTCGCAGAAAACCCGGTAAGAAAAATCACACAATTTCCTGTTTAATAAACCCAGACACTTATATATACTTAGTAAAAAATGTACTTACATCACAAGCAGTCGCTTCGAGTTATTTATTTGTGTAGATATATGCATGTATTTGTACAATTGTATTGCAAATATTATAACTGGTTAGTGACCTCAAAAGAGTATGTACTTTAAAGTTTTCTCCGAAACTTGATGCATGAGAAACATTATATAGGTGTCTTTTTTAATCGCTGACAAGTTAGTGCTCGACTGTGATCACACCTGATAGTAAGTGATGATACAATCTAAGAAGTAAGCGCATTAATCTGCTAAGAGGCAATCTAACTCTTACGATTACGATGCCGTCGTACAGGAGCACAAATTCTCTGGCCACGACCTAAGGCTCCCACCAGTGCAGACTCAGACAAGTTACAAAATATTCTAAATTCGACATACCAGGGTTCGAACCCAGGGCCCCTGTTAACTATAAGTAATGTCTGTCTATACTAAAAGTAAAAGTTTACCGTAAGTAAAGTTAAATATAAGCAACGATTTTCTTCACCTGTAAACTTCGTCTTCTTCGTCTCGTATCTCTACTGATAATATTTTATTAACTGGCCCTTGTAATTGAATAATCAAGTCAATTCAATGGTTATTAATCTTCTAATCCAGAAGATTAATTCTACTGCAACGATACCGACAAGAAACTTAGCGGTTACTCTTTAGCAACAAATTTACATTTAAGGACATAAATTGATCGAACCTACCTACGAGTATGTAACTGGAAATAAAACCCACCATTTCTTGAATATAATGAAATATTTCTTCCTGGGTTCAAGTCCTGGGTCGGGCCAGTTTGAAATCGATATTGAGTTTTCTATTAAGATTTTCTCAATATTTGCCCGAAGTTGGGAAGTTGGCGGTGTGATCCACCCCCGTGCCTCGGAGAGCACGTTAAGCCGTCGGTCCTGCGCCTGATCTCTCTCCGGTCGTGTCGGATTCCCGTCACATCGGACTATGAGAGTGAAGGAATAGAGAGTGCACTTGTGTACTATGCCTGCCAATCCGCAGTGGAGCAGCGTGGTGGGTCTATGCTCTAAAAACCCTCGCTCCTCGGAGTGAGGAGGCCTGTGCCCAGCAGTGGGACGTTAGTGGGATGCTACTTACTTACTTACTATTTCTTCTTGAAATAAAAATTACGAAACGGACACTTTTCTAGTTATTTATATTATACAAACACGAAGCTCTACGAGTATATTAAACTGATTTTAAACAAATCTTCATAGATCGAGGATGCTCTAAATTAAGTGAATTGAACAGCATTTTTTATAATGAACTGCCAAAAGGTGTCATGAATCGCTCACATCATACATGACAGGACATTTTAATTGCTTTTCAACAAGAGAATAACCACAATGAACTCTCAACTTGTCAACCTCATTTCGTCCGAGAAATTGAATCACTTTAAAAATTACGCTCTCATAAAAAAACCTAATAACCTATCATCATAAAAAATGATTAAAAGAGAGACAATTATCAGAAATGAGAGGTCTATCATTAGAATGATAAAAGAATTCTGAACTATACATGGCGTTGAGTAATTTATCATTTGTGTATCTGATGAGATACATATCTAAGTGTTTCTCTAATAACAGAAGGTAGTTGCTACCGAAATCGTTAGCGCCCGCGGCAACCTTTTATATCGTACAGTTTAAGAGTGAACTCTCTCTTCGTGGAAACAATTAGTTAAAAAACATGTGATTGCTGATTTATTTGAAATCAATAAAATTTGTAGCAAATTGTAGTTTTTAACGAGATCATTCGGAACTGTATTATGATTTATTACTTAAGTGGCGGATACTGCAATCTTTATGACGCGCAAAGCTTCTGTATTTTCAAACTCAGACTCAATGGAGTTTTTAGGAGCGTTGTACTTTTTTTATAACGAGTCGTCACGCTTAGTTATGTAACGCTTCTTTGAGTAAAGTAGATTCTCGTCGATTAGGGGAATGAGAGAGTTTTAATCAACGCAAGTCTTCATTCCATATTTCCACGGAATAGAAACTATGCGGGTGACACTTCTGTAATCACCTAGTGTGTGTTTATAATCACATAAGCCTAAAACTTTTTATAATTATTATTCGTACTACTATTCGAGAAGATATTGTCGGGAAAAGCATTCATTTCTAACATTCACCAGATATTTATCTTGTACAAATATTGAATAGTTAATAAAATACTTTTTTTGTAAGTTTAAATGACGGTTCCAGGATCGATATCCGTTAAGGTAAATTTAGGAAACTGCATTTTCTAATTTTTCTGAGTCTGGCCTGGCTTCGGTCATGGCTAGCTACCATCCTACCAACAAAGATGTCCTGACAAGTAAGGAGCTATATGTTCTGGTATGATAAAAGGTAAAAATGCCTCTTACCAGATTAGCGCGCCAACATTACATCACTTACCATTAGGTGTGATCACAATCAAGAGCTAATCTATCTTCAGTAAAAAAAAAGAATATTTTCTTAAACTGATAGTAGTGTCATCTACTTGACATTAATAGTTTTCTAATATTTAGTTTTAGAGGTTCGTGCTAAACGACGTAGGAATTAATAATATATTTTTATATTTCTTGTTTATTGTAAGAAATATTTGACGGAGAACATTTTTTTATTAACGCGGTAACATTAAAGCTACATCCAGTTTGACTTTCTTACACTTCATTAACACACATCAGCAGCTGTAACCTCATGTAATGATATCCAATTATCGATAAGACACGCTCGAATTTCAATAGACAGACTGACAAGCTGAAATATTGTAATAAATGTTTTTATATTTTATATACGGTGAAAACAATTACCACTGTGATTGGGTGTGGTATAAATAAAACTCAGTAGCGGAGTATAAAATTATTAATCTATATAAATATAATATAACAACTACTTATTGTCTAATAATAGACTTTGAAACCATCCAGCCGATTTACTCCAAACCGGTTTTATTAGAAAAACTTTTATACGAAGAGATGCGACTGACTCACTACTTAATCATAAGATCATCAAAAGAATTTATTATTGGTTTGAAATTTATCAAAATGGTTCCGCTCGCAATGTAAACAGTCACTAAGAATGCGCTCCTCCATATTTGCAGAAGATCGCGAACTAGTCGAGAGATACCAATGGAATAATTGTTTTATTACGTGACAAGTTCCTCTTTTTAGACTTTCATTGGTGATTGGTAAATTGTCACTATTTTTATTCGCCTAAATGTTCCAGATAGAGGAACGGAACACGAGACACGGAATTATTTCAAGTTCCACCTGTGCATACAATATATTGTCAAAATCCTGTCACTTATCGACTCCTAAATAATTATAACGAACACTTTAAAACCATAGGTATCTTTTCTACGTGCAAATATAGGTTTAAAAAACTGGACAAAAATAAAGTCTTGAACATTATTTAATTTATCTTAAATTTTATAAAACACAAACACACACACACAGGCACGAAAAAATTCACGCACGGATTATCAGCTGTGACTGTTTATAAAACATTATAAACATAAGAAAAATCTATAATTGGCATTACATTTGTTAATTTGTTTTTGTATATATCAATTAGATAAGATGCGGTAGATTGTTGATAATAAATAAATAAATTCTACATTTAAACTAAATATACTTTAAAAAGAAAGTTATTCTATATAAATAATAAAAAAAATCATGTAATGTAGCGTAATTTACAAAGATACTGATCGTATATAAAACTTTATCACACATATACATATGATGGTTATTGAGAAAATAATGGTTTATTACATTGATAACAATATTACAATAATTTCAAGTGGCTGATAATAGTCATAATTAACTCAAATTACATCTAAATTATGAAGTATATAAATTGGTATAGTTTTATAAAAACGCTTTAAGCTTATCCCAGAGGGTGCTTCGTGAGAAACTTGCGGGTTCAACATTTTGTAGATGTATGATTGATTTCGATTTGAAAACGAATCGCAAAGTGATTTTTGACGGCCAATATTTATTATCATCTCCGTGAACCGATTTAATTTTTTTTATATGTGCATCCCAAAAACATCTTGTGTAAGTTTAAATCCGTAATGATTGGAATTAGATAAACTTTGTAATTTTTTATTTGTTGACATAAATCTAATTACTACTTCAACAATACATTTAGTATTAACTTCTTATATATACTGGAAATTATGCGTAATACTGTAGTGTTATGATTTTGATATCATGTTGTTAGTGGTCAGATTGTTTGGGTACAAACAGTTCGAGTCCCATGTCAGGCAAATTCAAAAATCGATATTGAGTTTTCTGTTAAGAAGTTCTCAGTATCTTTCTGAAATGTGGAAGTTCGTGATTTGCTCTACTCACGTGCCGCTGTGAGTAAGTTAATCTATCGATCCTGCACCTGATCTTTCATCATCCGCGTCGAAATGCTGTTCCAGCGGGTTATGTGAGTGAAGGAATAGAAAGTGAAATGTATGCTCCAAAAACCTTCTCTCATATGATTGAGGAGGTCTGTGCCCAGTAGAGTGATGTCAATGGGCTGCCACTTACTTTATGTTCGTTATAGAAGATATTGGTAACTTATTTTCAACCATAACTTATGTATTTTATAATGTAATATAGTAAAACAATATTTTGATGATATAAAAGCAACAATATTTGAAATGATGTTATATTGTTACAATTCAAAGGATTTTCAAAATTATTTTACTTTACGTTACTTAATAAAGCTTGATTTTTTATGTTAAAGTATAACACTTAACGAAACTAATGTATAAACAAAATCGTTGGCATTTGCTTACAAAACAATAAAAGCTATCAGTAACCAAAATCCAATAGTCTCAAGAGATAACAAGCACGTATTTCAAATAATTTATAACAATTTATAAGACAAGGAATGTTGTACTTCGTTAAAGTTTAAGTAATGTAATCTAATTAAAAATGTAGGGAAAGTCGATAGTTCGGTTTATCTGCGCTCGAGCATCGGCCGTTACTGTGGAGCGGTCGGTCAAAGGTAATAAGCGACAATGGTGATGAGTGAAGCGATAAGCGATTTCATTAAGTACTCCATAATTGATTAAGATAAGGTTTATCAAAATATACTTTAATTGCAGCAAAAAGATCTGATGCACATAAAAGGAATTTTCTCAACATCTATTGTAACTTGAATATGATAATTTTAAATGGATTTATATGAAATTATAATCGTTGACTCAGAGGAGAGTATCAATCAATCCCACACTCCCAACTGTTAATTTCATCAGGATGACGTACATACATTTTAATTTGAAAAAAGAGGTGTCTTTATGTTTCAGCAAGCACTTTATAAAATATTACATTAACTATAGTATTTATACTATTCATAACTGCCACTAATATAAACATAATCATAGAACTAAAGTAAATCGTATTTTTCTAAAGATAATATTTTCTTGTATTCAAACGTATAATATTTTTGCAAATCAATCAAAAACTAAAAAAACAATCGTAATTTATATATCATATTGTAAATAAGAACCTTTGATACTTTTAAAGAAGTAATATTGAATGTAAGACTGTAGACTTACTAGTAATTAGCTTATATAATTTTAAAATAAGGTTCGTTTATTAGGATTATTTTATTTACTTTATTCATAGAACTGTATATTGGAATAAAATTATGGATTAAACGTTCCTTATACATGCACAGATATAAGTAAGATGAGGTTTTTTAACCAAAAATATTCATTATTTAATATATAAAATCTTCAAAAGAATACTTGAAGAAATTATTACCATATAACTGTTAAAAAATAACTGCAGCCTTTAAACACTAAAATTTTTAAGTAGTGCTGGCGGGAATAGTGTAATCGCTTCGCTTATTATTGTATCATATATACTTTCGTGTAAGCTTTAACTGCGTTGAGATAACACCTCACTTAAGACGCAATTTATAGTTCGGGCAACTGTAACACGTTCGCATTAGGTACTTATAGGTTTCATATAGTTGTGTATGTGAATATACGGTCTCTACTTTGACAGTTAACTTAGATCGATAAAAGTTATTGATAATTCAGGAGAATGCGGTTAACCTTAGTACATTTCTATACTATTAATGCTAGTAGCTTTTAACAGTTACGACAAAATATTTCATTTGCAGTTTAAAAGTGTCTACTTGTTAAGATATTTAATGCCAATCCCAAGCATATTTGAGATTAAATGAACTATATGGTATTAAAGATATATTGCAGAACATAAAAAAATAATGGGTCTTTTTTTTTAATACGTAAAGAAACCCGCATATTTTGGGAGCAATTATAGGGTATTTGTAACTTGCCAATCTGGCTCAAAACTTTGTCTTCTATGTATGAGGAGGCCTATGTTCAATAATGGAGAGTTTGAAGACTAATACTTTGTGATATATACCGTAAAAATATATTTAGACCTATCCCGCTGTAGCCTAAAGAGTTTTTATAACGTTTAATAATATTGTTATGCGAAAACAGAATTTAGAATAAAATCCTATACGCCTGTGATAAATTATAGCCATATCATTTATTTATAGGACAGTGATAGTTCTAAACAAATCTTTAGATTGTAAATAGCAGAAACATTTAGATTTGTGAAAAAGATTCATGTAGCTGAATATTAATTAAACATATGGCCTCTTTGCTTCACAATTAACACCCAACATAAATCAATCATTCATTTTAAAAGTCTATCGTTTTTAATTACCACAAATTGGTGCAGCAATTATCTCAAATGGCTACAGAGTTCGCACTATAAACTGAGAAAGTAATCACAATCGATTACGAGGTCAATGACCGGGCCAGAATACGAGATAAAAATTCTATAACGCCATTCTACCGTACCATTACCACGTGATAAGGTACAATAAATTTATCACCGCACCTTACAGAGGGCACTAAATCTCGACAATCTATAAAAAAGTACAATGTGACACCGGCTGTGTCCGATGACCCTAACAATAAAAAATGGCCACCATAAGCTCTCGCTTTATGTAACTCAACTTTAAATATAAGCGACGAACTGTCGGCGATTAGTTCGCTATATTTATCCGTTCCTTATTTGGAAGTATACTATAGCTTAGATTAGACTTAGATTTTAACTAAATTTCTATGTTATATAACTCTAGCAATTTTTAAAGTAGGTCAAGCTATTTAAAAATCATGAATTGTTTGATGAAGTCATTGTTATTATAATTATATTGTGTAGAATATTTATGTTTTCCTTAGGAATGATTTTTTGACTACTTACCAGCGAAGTGACCTCATTCTGCGAGAGTATTATTTCCCTGAAGGAGGCTCATGAGAGGCAGAGAGAGGACACTGTGGATGCTCTTTTAATCAGGTGTAGAAGGTTGGGTTAGAAAATAAAGAACTTTATTTACCAAACATGTAAAACAGAAACATTAATACCTTAAGGTAAATTATAATTAACATAAAGTAAAAGAAAAAAATCTTATTATCAAAATAAGAATGAAATTTATATGGCTGTTGGCAAAAAGGTCGTGGACTCTTTTCAGTCCACGCCTATTGCCATTGTTGCCAACACTGGAAACTAATAAATTTTCAAAAAGTTAAGTTACTTATTTCATGAGCTGTAATTTAATGTTTTAGAATGACTTAGAGTTATTCAGGCATCTCCTACCTCCGATTGATAGTGATTCTCTGGAGCTTCACTAAAGGATGTGGAGGGCATGGCTGGATTTTAGTGGGTATTCTGACTTTGACAGCGAGTCCCACACTCCCGATGAGGTTTTAATCGGAGGATTTTAGGTCCGATTGGGATGCGTAGAGTCATTTCCTAGAGTAAAAAAGCCAAAACAGCCAGACTGTCAGGCATAAATTTATACCGTGTATAAACTTTGATAAGCGTTAATGAAAGCTGTTATAATATTAAATTTAAGTAAAAGTTCCGAATATACATCACTCTTCATTTGATGTTTAATGTGGGGATGAGATATTGGGCACTAGTTGTTGTACGATGTAAATGTTGTAAACTATAAACCGATGTTGTACGTATCGCTGTATTGTACAAATTGTACCACCTCGCGGTCGTCATTTTATCGACTCGTGCCTGCCACAGATAAAAAGTGAATAAATATAAAAGCGAGAGGCATGAAGGAGCTGAATTAATTAACAGAATTTTGATGTTGACCGCGAACGGGACATTTCACTGACATACGACAAATTCTTTTAATATCTAGGAAGAGTGTTATGCAATATTATATTATCTATACACCATATTAAATCATACGAGTACTAGCTTCACCATCACAGGTCCGTGACAAGTGACCACCATATCAGCAAGGAGATGTAGCCAACGAAAAAAAAATTGTTATCCAGTTCGTAGCCGTAGAAACTATTGAGACGTAAAATAAGCCTTACACCTGGTAAGAGTTAATTTACGAGTATTATTTAACAGCTTAGGTTAGTAGCTATACTAGTACAAGGCGGCACCTGTTAGCATAAATGTTTCCGCCTTCGACAATTCGCAGTCGGATTCATCCGGTACACCAGGGAAGAATACGAAAGTTGAACCCCTGGTGCTTCATTCATGATTGAAGAGGATTCCGCTGGGTTTTAGTTGGTATTGCCTTAAAGCATTTTAAGCGAAAAAAAGCATCACTAACCTAACCTGTTAAATAAAAAATTATTATCGTTTTCAGTGTCTACGCTTTGCAATAAATTTTGTTATGTGACATGACTATATTTTATAATACATTTTGAAATGATGAAATTTCGTATTCCCTAAGGAAGACTGAAAGAAATTGCTGATCAGCGGTGAATAATAAAGAATAAATCAATATATTGCTTCAGTGGTAAAATTTTATGTAAATCGAAGCTTTTTTTGTCTAATCATGTTCTAATTTTCTTTTAGTATAAAACGTAACCATTTCAAAATTTAAAACATATTGAAAATCGATTGTAACTCAAAATAAGCGGGCGGCATAAATACAGGCAATAAATAAAAAATAATAATTAATTTGACTTAAAATCACCGTTTCACTTTCCACCTGTGTCGTGTTGCATAAACCCTATCCCGCCCACGCGCTTTATTGTCAAATCGGATGCTTACGGCGTTCATTATGTTTATGACTATTTATACTGTTCGACATATTGTAAAGCTGACACGGCCCGCCGCGTGTCGAATAAAAAAACAAATTTAAAAACCTGTGGACTTACGAAATCCTGTCGAATTGCAGCTCTGCATCATATGTCTCATGCCGCCATCATAACGTGCTCGCTGGCTGCAAAAGTCCTGGGTTTGAACTTAGGAAATAGCTTTTTCTAATTTGTCTGAGTATGTAGTGAAAAACAAACTTGTAATACCACATTTTAGAGTGAAGAAGGTTCAGAAATCATTTGTCGGGTTGAGCATACGCATTTTTACCAAGATACCCGAGTCACTTCTGGGTTTGCCTCCACATAATTTTAAGAAATATGTTAAAAATGTCCTATAACAAAGGCATATTATATTGTACAAAATCATTTAAGCGACAAAGATGTTTAGACTTGATTCCAGTTGCACACGAATGCTAATCACATTGAAACGTACAAATGTTTAAAGGAGTAACCGAAGAGTTTCTTGCCGGTTTCTTCTCAGCGAAATCAAATTTCCGAACCGGCGGTAGATTTGTTACCAACGGATAGACTACTGACGATTCCAAAGTGCTTTTTAAGCCTATTCGAATAAAGAATATTTTGATTTTGATTGATTTAGATTTTGATGGACTGGAGCCCTTCCAGCAAAGTGAAAAAATTTTGCAATGCAGCTTCTTGATGTGTGGTAACCATAAGAACTAAATTACCACAAACTTAGATTGAATTATCACTTTATATTAATAAAAATCCCACTATTGGCCCACCAGTACTACCATTACCATTAATCTCCCTGTACATCTATTTAGAATCTTCAATGGTTACTTAATTAAGTTTTTATTTATCCACTTAAGTTCAGTTATGTACTTCAGTAAAATTTGTAATAAATCACAATTGATGTAAATACAGCTACTTGCATATTAATTATTTAAGTTTTATTCATTGATAATATCGTTTCCAAAACATTTTATAGTGTTATCAGGTGAAGGCTCGAATTTTTTCTAAGAAATGATGAAGAATTTCTTGGAAAAAGACATGAAATGTTATTTTTATTAAATATTACTATTTATGAATAAAAATTAACTTAACACTAAAACATATTTTAATTCTTTTCTCAGGTGGTTTAAAGAATTAAAGATACAATGTAATTTAATAAAAATGTAAATATTATCATATACTTTCTGAACCTTATACATAAAATGAATACAATCTCTTTAATCATTCATAAATTGTTCAATAAAAGACTATATTCATTAATTCTGCGCAAATTTGTGCACCGTAAGTGATATGTAACCAAATTATATCCCTTAAATTTTACATTTATAAATTAAAATGTCTTGAATAAACAATGTTAATAATTATTTTCGACAATGAAACAACCTTTTAGGTTCATAAAACGAACGGTGTAACATATATTTCGACGTGTTTAATGTATCATTAATTTATATACGTATTATAAATCCGTTGTTTAACATTTTTATCGCAGCAATTAATACGGACTGGAAATTATTTTAATGTATACGACGCATATTTTAAGAAATCATGCAACTTTTGTTATTTTTTTGATGACAAGTTAATAATATTATATTTACATATTATATGTAATGTATAATTGACACTTTTATTTATTTACGCACCAAAGTAAGTCACAACAAAGTTAATTAACATTAGTATACATAGGATATCTTATCTTATCTTATCTTATCCGTTTGGAGAGATCTCTTCAACCTCAGAAAGTGGAAACATACATACATACATATCATCACGCCTCATTCCCATAGGGGTAGCCAGAGACCACGTCCTTCCAGTTGTCACGATCCTTGCATATCTCCTTCGTTTCTCTCATTCTCATCAAACCTTTCATACAAGTTCGTCGGTTCAGAGTATTCTTATCCTGGCCCTTATTTAAAATGTCCTGGATTTGGTCCAGGTATCAAAACCTGGCCGTTGATTATATATTAGGGCCATATGATATGATCCAGCAGAAAAATCTAAAAAGAAAAAAAAAGCTTCTATTTTAAAATGCTCAATTTTCTTAAGAAAAGCAACTATAATTAAGTGGCGTTAGTTAGAAGCCTTATGGAAAAGGAGAGGGAAGTTGCCTCTTTTCCAGAAGAAGAAGACTGAGTGTCATAGGACGTGCTCTTACACCTCTTCTATCCTTCTTATTAGTTGTGATAACTGATATCCGCGGTGAATTTGCAGTGCCCCAGGATCAGAATACGGAAGTTGCTACTGAACTTTAGTGAATATTCTGAACTGAAGAGAATCCCACACTCCTGGCCGAAGGTATTAATTTCAGCCGAGATGCTTAAATGTATTTCTCAGGAAAAAAATTAGAAGCTCACCATTATACTTCAACGTCTTTTTCTGTTTCTGATAGGACAAATATAAAAAAATATCATCCACCATCAAAGACATACTACTATAAAAAATGGCATTCCTATAGCCAGTGTCAATTAGTAGTTGACATGATACGACAGCTCGGTCCCAACTCGGGCAATCAGAAATATAAGCATATCTTTCTTTTTAAGTCATTTAAGTGATGTGAATAACAATAGAAACTCTTGAGGTATGTTTTAATTAATAAAAATAAAACTTTTTTCATTATCCCAAATTTTAGCATAACATGACGCTACACTTGAGTCTTAATTTAATAAACCAAAGATAAAATTGTATAGTTTAAGTATTAGCAAACATAAAAATCATAACATTTGGTAGTCGTGTAAGTCCCGAGAGCCACTTTAGCGTCATTTTACCCGCGAGGCAAACGACATAAAAACGACAATGAGGGGCGGGGCAGGCGACGGTTATTTCCGTTAAAAAGCGTGTGCAAATTAAGGAGGCCAATCAAACGCTACCGGACAATCTAGGGGATACGATGCTGTCCAAAACTTACTAAGAGATTTTTAAATTCTTTTTGTATATTACTTTTCTTTTTTTTTATATTGCTGACAGTTTAGCGCTTGACTGTGATCTCACCTGATGGTAAATGACGATATAGTCTAAGATGGAAGCGCGTTAATCTGTTAAGAGGCGATGTACACCTTACAGTTTCTACACAGCATCGTACCGGAACACAAATCTCTTTGTTTGGCGGTACGTTTTTGCTGGTAGGGTGGTAACTAGCCACGATCGAAGCCTCCCACCAGTCCAGACTCAGACAAATTAGAAAATACAATTTCCTGTATTCGTCCTACCGGGAATCGAACCCGGGACCTCCGCTAGCAGAGCGAATACTCGCACCACTGTGCCAGCGAGGCCGTCAAAACTTACTCTAAGTAACATCTAAAGAACTAAATTATAGGCAAAAATCCGGTTTTGGAATTTCAGTCAGTGGTAAGCAAAAGCTCAACATTTATATTAAAATCTTAAACCATAATACACATACTGTATGAGAAATGTTACAAATATTGCGTAAATAGATTCACATTATGCAAAAATAACAGCACAAACGTGGTAATTACGGGTACGCTTCATCTCTCTTAAGAAAACCTGTTACACGCAAACGTCCGACAATTGCCACGTGTAGTCACTTTATTTATGTCGTAATATGAAATTACTATATTTTATGTATGCTGAATTTAATTTAATTGTAAATATATATTCAAGCTGTTTCTAGCGCTGTGACTTGCGTAGTTTCTGATGCTGTGGGAATATGAGGAATCTTGTTCTTAGAGTTGATTATGTATGAATTTCTACTCTCGAGAAAAAACGATCCATAACTGACTAATTTATCACGGTTTTTCGTATATTAGATTAAGCTCAGCATGCGTTGTAATATCCTTCCAACCCAGAGATAATGGGAACGCAAATATTACTTTTGTTTCTTTTTTCGCTTCATCTACCGTAAATTTATATTATTATATGAGATATTTTCATTTAAATATACATATTATTGTAAATCAATATTGTTTACGCAAGTAAGTGGAAAATAGTTTTAAAGTTTTATTAAAAATATACACGATTTTATTGAACTAAAATGTTTTAATTATGAATGCAAAATTTATCATCAATTTAAACTACATTTACAATCGACACACAAAAAAGGAAACTGAAAACAAGGCGTCGTTTTAATTTATTAATGAGTCCTCCAAATTTATAACATACTATAAATCTCTATCTTTTTTATTAGTTATAAAAGAACACACCCGAAAATACATTTTGAGTTACTCAATTCATCTTTCCGGGTTACAAGACATAAGTAATTTAGATTGTTTTAGATGAAAAAAAAAAATATAATTTTGTATTTTGCATTGTACTGAAGCTATGGACGATTAATTTTTTTCAAGACAATAGTCACAATTTATTGGTTTTTGCCTCAATTTACCACTTTTTTTTAATAAAAAAGAACCACATAATATTGTCATTAGTATTTGAACATTGACACATGAAAAGTCAATAATAATTATGAAAATCTTTATATTTTTAATATAGACGGCCTCCATGAAGCAGTAATTTACTCGCCTTACTAGCTGAAGTTTTGGGTTCGATTTCTGGCAGGCCAGATTTAGGATAGTGCATTCTTTAATTAATCTGTATCTGGGCTGTGGCTAGTTACTTAAGTATCAAAGTGCAAAAATCATAAGCATTAAAATACCTTTCATCACATAGAACCCATGGTCAAGGATGATGGTAGTATCTTGGATGCTACCAATACTTACTACCAGGGAACATAGATAGATAGACAGATGCTTTATTTAACACCACAAAAGAAACAATAACAATGCAATGACTTAACTTAAATGATTTTATTGGACAATGGGCGTTCTTATCGCTAGTTAGCGATCTCTTCCAGACACATAATAGTATCAGCAAATTTTTAATTGTTACGAATAAAAGGACGGGAAAGAGTAATAAAGCTACACGGACAGCTGATGTATGCCAGGGGCCTTGACTGCAAGCACTTTTCGCTCTACCTCCTCTCCGCGGTTGGCTGTAATGCGACATGCGATAGATGGAAGAAAATATTTGAGTTTTAGTTTTATAATAGCAGATAACACGACAATATTGTCTATTCTCTGCAGTTACATGTTGAGTCATCGGAATTTCTACTCCATTTAACCATTTCTAGATATTAATCAGTCACGTAGTATGTACATAAATCGTTACATATTACGAGCTCTATTCACGGAAATGTGCGTTCTTTGAGTGACATTATTGTGAACTTGACGAACGAGGATAATATGTAGAAATATAAATTAAATGCATTCGCAAAGGCACCGGTTGTCAGTATGTGCCTGACTGTAATCTGTAATATCTACAAAGGATCCGTAGAGGTTTATCTTTGCCGATATTGTGTTAACACGCTGCATTTTGATGGTAGGTAATATGTGGAAACATGCCAAGGGGATGTGACCGTAGATTAGTAATTTTAAGACTGTGTGGATTACAAAAGGGAGGAGGAATTTCAAATTTTTCGTAGTCTCAATGGCGTATCAAATTCTTAAAGTATTTGCTTGATTAAAAGGGATCTCAGATCTGACTCCTTCAAATAAAATATTTTGAGGTTTGAGTGGTGTATTTCATCGAAATCTAAACTGGTAAAGGTAAGGTAAGGTAAGTAGCATCCCATTAACGTCCCACTGCTGGGCACAGGGCTCCTCACTTATAAAAGACAGGGTTTTTAGAGCATAGCCCCTCCACGCTGCTCCAGTGCGGATTGGCAGGTACAGTTCACAAGTGCACTCTCTATTTCTTCACCCTCATAGTCCGATGTGACGGGAATCCGACACGACCGGAGAGAGATCAGGGGCAGGACCGACGTCTTAACGTGGTCTCCGAGCACACCGCCAACTTCGGGCAAATATTGACAAAATCTTAATAGAAAACTCAATATCCATTTACGAATTAGCCCGACCTGGGACTCGAACCCAGTACCTCATGTCTATAGTCGAACATGCTAATCACTAGACCAATGAGGCAGTTCTAAACTGTCGACCACGGTTAATAACTTTCCTACCAGTTAAACTAAGTACAAAAATGTGTCATTTACAATATATAGATCTTTTTATCAATTATTAGTACTGGTTTGATTCCTAGCAGGGAAAATTTAGAGAGTTATCTCGTTTGATTTGTCTAAATCTAGATTGGAGGCCATTGCTGGTTACTGCCTATAATTTTTTAAAATATATAAATTGAACGTGATAATGTATTTTTTACTTTACAGAACCATCTTGTACTGTTATTACTAATCATTGGATGAAGTCACTGTGAAATACTTACATGTGCGCAATAAAAAAATACTTTTAAGGTAAACCATTAAACGCTCCAGTGTAGAATGTATCGCAATATTTAAAAAGTATATGCCTAATATGAAGCAGAAGGAAACGATTATGTACTTAGTGGCCGTTTATCACGAATAGTTTTGAAAACCTCGTGATGATTCAGTAAATGAGTCGAAAACCATTCCCGTGCTACTGTCTTTCTAATGAAAACGGCTTAGGGCACGTCCATTGGATGCATTTAGTCTGAAATTTGAAATGAAATTTTATTTATTGATGAAGCTTACATTGTATCTTAAAAAATAGAAAACGATGACACTGCAAAAGTTAAAAACGACAAACGTCCGCAAATATTTTATACAATGCTACTACTGTAAACTTTATCTTAATACTAGTTTGTAGTAGTATATATATATTTTTTTTGTTTTAAATATATGGTAGTTTGCCCACGCAACTTCATTTTACCAGTGCAGAGCAGCCGCGAGAACCAGAGGGTAATCACCAAACGCTGACGAGATAAGGAGGGTCAGGGTTCTCGCTAACAGAGCCTGCACCCAAAGATGGGAAGAGGATCTCGGGTAGTAGCTGGCGGGGCCATAGTAGTGACGATCTGCCCGGAGAAATGGCTGGGCAGAGAGCACGGATTGCTCTCCCACAGGTTGGTACAGATGCTTACCAGCCATGGTTGCTTCGGCAAATACCTGTACCAAATTGTTGACTGTTAGCCGTCAGCCAGATGTCACAAGAATGGTGCCTCGTTAGACATAGCCCACCACACGGTGGCAGAATGTCCCGCCTGGGGACCTCAGCGACTCATTATGAAGTCGCTGATTGGCACAGACCTCTCACTGGCAAGTATTATAGGAGCAATACCTACCAGTGAGCAGGCCTGGAGAGTGGTTGCCTCCTTATGCGAGACTGTCATCTCGCTTAAGGAGGCACGGCAAAAAGAGAGGGTGAATGTCGCCGAAACATTCCAACCCCGAAGAGTCCCACACTCCCGACCTCATTAGTCGAAGTGCGTAGATGCATTTCCCGGCGACAAAAAAAAAACGCCACTTCATTTGCGTACATAAAATCTTCGATATCTATTTGATGGTTATGTCATTTACTAGTATCTCGCTCATTAATCATACTTTAATTATTTTTATATTATAAATTAAAATGAAATTTATTCTGTCTTTAGTTATAAACGACTCGGCATATTTAAAAAAATCATATCAAAAGTTGTTGAGGAGACCGAATTAATCGTGATCTAATATTGTAACAGTGTTGCCTTTGTATAAAAAGACAATTTGAATATATTATATTTAGTTTTAAGATATTTTAAAAAGTCAGTTTATTTACTGGATCTATCAGATTGCAATCTATAACTATACATAAAACGGACACATAAATAAAATGAAATAAATTCGATCCCCATCAAAATATTTAGTGACATCAAAAGCTTTTATCCTCCTGGCAGTTCATTAAATAGTAGTTCTAGATAACATTTTATTATCTTTAGCTATCAATGTTATTGATCGTAAAAAACACTACAAATACAAGAAACTTATCTATTAAATTGTTTCTATTATAAATCTTTATCAAAATACAAGAAATATAAATACCACCGCCTAATTTGACGAAACATCTATTTAATTTGTATGATTAAAGTACTGTTTAAAAAAAGCCTCAAGATATGTGGACTATTATAAAGCGAGTCTCTCGATCAGTTTACTTTTCAGGAATTATCAGGAAAAATTAATTTAGGTAATTGAGTTTTCTTACTTACTTAAAAGATAGAAATATACTGTCATGGAATTTATTATAGAACTTTTAAAGAGAAACAATGCTGTCATACATAATATTTCTGAAACTTTAACCGTTTACGCAGAGCACGATGCAGAAAGAAAGCCCGATTTTGAAACATTCCTAATTAGCGGACCGCTTCTATTAGTCTTGGAGTGATGATATATAGCATATAGACTTCCTCGATAAACGGGCTATCTAACAATGAAAGAATTTTTCTAATCAGACCAGTAGTAGGTTAGCGCGTTCATACAAGCAGACTTTTCAGAAGAATCTATACTATTAGTATAAATTTTTCTGTTTTTTTTAGATCCGGATCTGGATCCATATTGATGAAATTTGAACGAATCGGGATTGACAGCTACTACAAATTAATTAATTGCAATCTCTAAGATGACCACTACTATCACGATCCAAAACTAGCTTCTAATGTAAATTATATATATAACATTTAAAAAGTTATTCATTAATAGATTTTTAAATAATTCTTGCTCACATTATAATAATATCGTAAAACTTTACGAGGTCGTTCTTTGTTGAATGTTGCTATAATTGTATTTAACGTGAAGTTTACTTTACAAAAAAAAGTTTAAATTAATTATTAGATGGTCAAAGGTAAACATGGCTAAGTCAAAAAATGTTTCGTAACCTACATTCAAACAGAAAATTTATTGACCCTAAATATTTTTAAACTCTTAAAGAATGAACCTGGCTATAGTGAATAAAATTACGTACAATAAACGTGGCGAAGACACAATATTACGCGTACTTAATTTGCATAAAACAAGCGTAGGCGCGGGTCAGAGGTGAAAATAGTACGGTATAGTTTTGAAACGTGAAATTTGGTTTTAATGAATAAACGAGTGTTTATTTTAGCTGTTCACAACCTTTATCTTTAATTTGGACAGTGTTATTGACTGTAGACAGGGCAGTATTGTTTGAGCTTCCCTATTCCTTATCACATACGGATATATTTTGACGACGTGAATTACCTAAACCTCGTTACTGATAATGAAGCTTAATTTATTAACGAAAAAAAATCAGTCAGCAACACATCACGAGATCTCTAAAGTATTTGCTCACTTAAATTGAGATTTAGAAAAAGGGCTAGTGATTTAGCCGCTGACTAAGAATAGATTCTACCATTTTCTCTGTCTAAATGTTTGTATATTTGTATGTTTTCCTTCAAACACCCAACAACTGAATAAATTTGGCTGAGTTTAGTTAGTCTAATAGATTACAATTAACGTATACGATACTTTTTATTTATAAACGGTCTGACAGTGCACCATTGTGCAATGGAAGTAGTTACGGGCAGGAACTTGGTTGTGCTAAAGCCCTCCACTGCTTGCTAATCACGTTTTGCATTTATACAAGTGAAAACTCTAAGTAGAGGCATTAATAGAGAGTCTATGTGAAATTATGGTAGTTGCTCGAATAATGTCTAATCCAGACAAATTCAGACTTATTCAAAAACATTTAGACAAATGCCATGAATATACCCTTTTCGCTATGACTGAGTCTGCTTCTAGTACAAAATTTTAAGGAGAAAATATAACGCTTAAGTCTTTCTTGCAGACAAATAGATCGTATGTATGTTTTGGTTTGTTTTAGTATAGCTCAACATATCATTTTCTTTCCTGCTTTTCAAATATATATAGCAGTAGGTATTTAATTGACTGTCTGTTGTGATAACACCACCCCTAACATATACATTAGTTGGTAGTTATAATTGAGAGACCACAGTGACAGACACAGCATAGGCCTAAATCGAAGACATTGATACAGATTACAGATGAACAACTGTATAATCTGCCACAGCGTGTGAGTATAGTTAACCAGCTGTTCCTGGCACAAGAAGTGGTATATTACCATCAGAAAGACTTTCGAAAACTTTGCCCCTATTGTTTATATACCAGATTTCTAAAGCCTTGTCTATTTATACATGTTTATTAAAACAAACTTTCGCTACAAGTCAATAAATTCTTCTATAGCATCGCATCTATCAGCGTGCGAACATCCACGGTCACGGCATTAAGAGTGGTCATTATAGGTTGTAACTATTGTTTGTACAACATTTAACCTTCTCAGATGTATCAGCCGCAGGTGTTAAAGCTGTCGAGTCATCGCAAAGATCCTTTTGTTGATTTATTTATAGGGACTACGAAGATTATATTGATAATATGGATGTTGGAATACAAAATAGTATAAGCAGATATAAGATAGAATAATATTAAGATCCTATAAAGACCTTCACGTATAAAATTCAATTTTTTTTTAATTTTCATGAACATTACCTATTCTGGTCCTTAGATACTTGGCTTTATTCAAGAATGAAAATAACTAGCAACTTTTATATAGTTTGCTTAGGAAATTGGACGGGATGGCCGAAAAAATAATATAATATAATTAACAAATTTCCTAGAGCTTTATTATCTTCCAACATTCGTCAACGACTCTACCACCGTTTCAGTGTATATATTTACTATTGAGAAGAATTCGGCAAGAAACCCATAGTTATTCTTAACACAGAGATACAATTGCATCATCAACATCCATTAATATTAAACACTTAAAAACACAATTGTCATTATGACACATTAATAAGACAAGGTTGTTAAATTAGAGAAATACACTAAGCTTTGTATAGCAGAGCAGCCCAATTTACTAGCACAATTAACTAAAAACACAATAACTGGTAGCTGACGTTAATTAAAACTGAGAACTGAACTAACTTCTACAATACATAACTTTTCATAAATGAGGCTATTATTTCTGAACACTTATGAGAGTGTTTGTTGCCAATTGGTGGAAACAATTAAAAACAAGCCAATGCACTATCTTATTAAACATTACAAACGATACTTCCATAATACTCAATTGACAATCTTGTTTTAAAATATGATCTCAACAACACTGATACGTCCATAAGGGGTCGTTCAAATATTAAGTAAGCAAAGCTCTTACACCCTCCCCTGCTTATATATTTTACAATTATGTTTTTTTTATATGTTAATTATAATGTTATAATTAAAATTTCAAAGCTAAGAAAATAATTCAGGAAAGATTAGTTTTTACTGATACAGTATTCAACATAGAGTAAAGGGTAAAAATATTACAATCTTACGAACATAACAAACGTATTTTAATTTTAGTAAAAAAGTAAATAACTACCGGTGTAATAATCATCCAAAATAAGCAAAACAAAGACCCCCCCTATGCCCCCATAGTGCTTAGGTAATACATGAAAGGCGCCTAATAGTCAATATACAATCCAATACTTCAACAATAGTTGATTGTCTCAAATAATTCATGTCTCCAATAAAAATATAAACCTAACAATTGTGGGGGAAGGGATTCAAGGATTAGGCAAATCTATCCAGGTTCAGGACTATATGGGGGTCGGGGTTTCAATGTTTGTTTCTTGCGGCTTCAGGTCATCGGTTCTTACAGGTTCGGTAGTTCAGTTGTGCGGGATTTGGATCTTTGTTTCTTATTTCTCCAGGTCTTCAGTTCTCGAAGGTTCGGAACGCCAATGTTCGGGGGCTTGGGTCTTCAGAGTTCTGTTCTTCTGATTTCAGTGTTCGTGGTTTGAGGTTCCGTTCATCAGAGTTAGTCACCGTCGGGGACACGCTAGGCTCAGTGCTCCCGTTTACAACAGAAATCATACTTCAGTATTTCACTACTATTAATTTTGTTTGGCTTGCTTGTAGTTGAATAAAGGTTGTAAATGATTTAACTTAGATCGAGTGTAATTCGCTCATGCAATGTGTCATTGTATATCATAAGACTAGCTCCTTAGATTACTAATTTTGGCAAAATAATATGTTTGAATTATCCCATTCCTTAAAATTCTGAATAAATTAATCTCCCTCCGTCATCGATCGTAATGAATCGTCCTTTAAGAAATCATACACAATCAATTAAAATTGAGCAAAGAATTTTACTAGATATTTATTTATTACTGTATTGTACTTCACGTTAGAAATATTTATTATTATTCAAGAAGACAATGCAATAAAATAAATTTAAAGTAAATCTATCGTACAAGTTAGTTCCAAAGAACTTGAACATGGGCAAATAATTCCGAATAGATTTGCGGACATGTTTGCAAATCTGCCTCTTCGGACAAGTACAAGGTTGTTGCTATTAACAATTTAAAAAGCTTTGACCGCTAGAACGCTGCTTTTGGTTTCTACAATAAATATTAAATGTAAAAGATGTATAAAAATACCTTATTCTTATAAATATGAAAAGAAATGTCTGTACAAAGTTTGTAACATACAAAACCAAATGTTAATAATATTTTGATTTATTTTTGTGGTTTGTATTTAAAATGACATTACCAACTTTAACAGGAATTAAATAAGAAAAAAATGTTAAACTTTGCACCATTTTTAAGAACATTTATGTAATGAACGTATAAAAAATCAAGTATATTGTATGATTTTGTAAGCAACAATCTTCCTCCAAGATATTAAATACAATATCTTGGAGGAAGATTATTGCTATTTCATAAGAATTCTATGTTCTATTCATTCTTAGATTAGCAACTTATAATCCATATTATTTCTGCATCATATAGTATTACAATTTCATTAGTAATGTATTTTGTAGGCCTAATGCTTTTAAGAATAGTAGCTAAATTTAAATTAAAATATAATTTTTACGAAGCTTCATTGTCTGTGTAGCAAATTATTGTTTTTTGTACATTTTTGAACATCTAGAATTACTGCAGAAGATTTATAGCGAAGCCGTCGGAATTATATACATATGGACTGAGAACAATCCCATTTTCTTTTTCAATAAATGAATATGGCATATCTAATTGTTTATTCATAAGATGACCTAATATTTGTTCAATAATATCATAACGTCTTTGTACTACAATAATCTTGGAAGTGTAATTATTAGATTTGTTTATGTCATGGCAGCAGCCATAAGAATTTCAGTATTTATTGCTGCTACCGAAAACCCTTAGTCAGAATATCATGGTCAATAAAAATCATGATAGAAACCATAGAAAATATTATAAACTCCTCATTATTCAGGGGCCGTGGGAAACGTCGCCACGCCTACACGCACAATCGAAATTCTTAGAACATTTGTCATAGTATGGGTGAAATATGGCGGTTCAAAATTCCGGATGAGCGGCGAAAGAGTGGCATTATTTATGAATGATATTCACGCAATCGGAACTACATTTCATTAACTACTTAGTTGTTTCTGTTTAATATACTTTGTATGCAATCTATTTATATTCTGTGAAAGTTGCCTCTATAATCTAGGCAGTACTCTGTACATTTACTTAATCTGTGTTCGACTCCCTTTCTTCTCTGTATGAATATCGAATCCTAATGTCTTTCGTGTTATTTAAATAAAGATATTTATTTAATCTATTGTCTGTCGATACAAAGGGGCTTTCTGTTTAAATTACTATTTGTATTCAGTTTTTTATTAAGATTTTCTCAACATTTGCCGAAGTTGTGTTATTGGTCCTGCGGCTGATATCTCTCCAGTCACATCGGATTGCCATCACATCGGACTATGAGAGTGGAAGAAAAGAGAATGCACTTGTGTAGTGCCTATTAACCCGCAATGGAACAGCATGGTGGATCTATGCTCTAAAACCCTCTCTCCTATGAGTGAGAAGGCCTGTACCCAGTAGTAGGACTTTAATAAGCTATTACTTACCTTACATCCAGCAGTGTCAAATACAAAATTCTCGATTGCATTTTCTAAATTATGTACGCCGTGGTACTCTAACAGCAAAGACGTGGAGTTAAATCGCAAAAATTTGCATTCCGATACCGTGCTTTGTAGAAACTTTAAGAAGTAGATTACCTAGTACCACGTGCATTACCAAGTACAGTATTACGTGTTTAGATCTTGGTCTGCACCGCCGACTACTATCAGATGAAATAACAGTCACTCCTTAACCTGTCAGCAAAATGATTTTGAGGTACAGTTAGTTGGCAAGTTACATAAAACATTTAATCAAAAACCAATTTTAACCAAGCGATTCCTAGATAAGAGTTCTGTTGTCAATTACCTTATATATACAAAGCATCACGTCTCATTCCCATAGGGGTAGGCAGAGACCACGATCCTTACATATCTCCGTTGCGTCTTTCATTCTCATTGAACCTTTCTTGAAAGTTTGTCAGCTTAGAGTTGGTACTCGTGACCTAGCCCTTATTGAAGATTTAAGATGGCCCTGGATTTGGTGTAGGAACAATTGCCTTGGTCTTTCCCCTTCAACTTTTTCATTCTCTCTTGACTTATAAATAATTCTCACCAGTCTCCTTTTATTCATTCTCTCTTCGTGCCCAAAACATCTAAGCCTACTAACTTATATAAGTATTAATAGATGGATCAACTAGTTATGGTACAGTTTTACTGAAATATCTTGGGAATATGTTGCGGTAATTGAGGCAAACACTACACGATAAACAATATTCTCAATCAGTTAGTACCCCATTACTCCATGCTAACACGTTTCCTCTAATCAAGATTGTGCTAACTAGCTCATTGTCGGCGAAATAGTCTGTATTATTTTTAAACGTGTACTTTAAGACGTTTATGCATGTTTTACGAATATTCAGACAACTCTCCACATTAATTATGTAATAATATATAATGCTATTAATGGGTTGCGCAACATTTAAATCAAGAAATGCTTCACAATCAATTATCTTATTAAACAATTAATATTGAAGTTAAATTTCTTTCTTTCTTTTGAAGTATTCTTCATACTTAAAATTACATCTGTATTCGTAGATTGTTACTCACCGTTGCAATAAATAAACGAACACTCCATACCAACAGTTCGTATCTCAACATTTATATTGTTGTTATAAGTAATTTGTAAAGCAATCAGATATTACTATTTGTTTCGTATATTTTAAGAGGCGAAAGATTTATCCAGCAAATGTGGTTTATTAGGTTAGTGTGTATTGACTATTACCTTTGTTGTATAAGAAAAAACTACATGCATTGTTTTGCATTATAAGGTTATATGCATATCGCTAGGGGTTGTTTATAGAAGGGTGAATTTATAGTAGTATGTATTTTTTAATTCCATGATATAAAAAAATAACCAAAAGAGATGGTCCAAAAAATGAAAATATTTTTTTTGGGTGAATCACCCTTAACAGTTAGAGATGTAAAAATTAATTGAAAACCTACTCTCATACCTTCTCAATCTGTAATGTAAATGAATCACAAAATGTGTTGGTAAGCGTATAACTCAACAACGCCTGGGTTAATTTTGCCAATTCTTTTTTAAAATGTTCGTTGAAGTCCAAGGATGGTTTTTACGTCGGGAAAAGTTCGAATAATTGCAGAGGTAACCCCCCAAAAACAGCCCTTTTCTGTTTCCTATACAAACGTTTTCTAACTTAGATGTAGAGTCAATTTGACCTTTATTGCTATTCGATACAGTTCGTAATAAAATACAAGTACTCACTGTTGTCTTAGCAATGTAATTATATTCCTAGCGTCAAAGAAACAATTTTCACTTTATTGCCGCTGCACAAAGTTCAAAATCAATTGAATAGTCACAACCGGACCAAATTGAATAGTCACAAATTGTAATAGCTTATCGATCATTTAGTATTTACATTCGTAAAACTGAAATCTGACACATTTCAAATCTTTTTGACAGACGAAGTTTGTCGGGTCTGCTAGTAAATATATAAAATTTCATCAAAATTGGTCAAACCTTTATATATATATATATATATATATATATGTGTGTGTGTGTGTGTGTGTGTGTGAATATATGTTTACATAACCAAGAATTTTTCCGAATTTTTAACGCACACTTTTTGAAGGACTCGCTGGAGTAAATGCAGATATTTGTTTCCATAGCATATTTCCTGGATGCCATTGCCGCCATTACAAATCCAGTAAAATCATTAAGAGAAGTTTTAAATCAATTATTTTTGTGGTTACGTTAGCGCTTGACTATGATCACACCTGTAGGTAAGTCCAAGATGGAAGCGCGCTAATCCGGTAAAAGGGAAATCATCTGTTATGGTATTTACACAGCATCTTATCGGAATACAATCTAATACATAGATGGTACATCTTTGCTGATAGGGTGGTAACTATCTACGGTCAAAGCCACTAGTCCAAACTCTGACAAATTAGAAAATACCAAAGCGAGTACTCGCACCACTCAGCCAACGGAGTTTTTAAGTTAATCATGTTTTAAGTGGCAAGTAATCATGAACAATAAAACATTTCTTCTTTGTTAGTGTGATTTTTACTGTTATGACAAAGTTACTACACCTTACAAAACTGTCTCGTTGTAACAGTATCTCTATCGTAAATTACAAGAATCTAAGCCGGTAAATAGAAACACAAATTTTATGTAATTTTCATGTCTTATTCAGAGATTAAACTATAGACGGCCATATAAATCGTGTGGGTTAACTCGAAACGGTTATTGTACCTTATTTACATACCCGCTGAACTATGACTGTGACACTTGACGGACACTATAAATTCTTTTCACTGGTCAATATCTTGGCATCGGATCAATTTGTTTAGTTTGACTGTAATGATGTGCGGTTAAAACAATTTGTATGGTACATTATTGTCTTTACTTTTCCGCAGCTAGAAAATAACGATAATCTCCATTGGAATGTAGATGTTATTTATTTCAATACCTACTATTAATTCAGAGTGTCTCTGTACATACCTTGCTTAAATTGTCACTAGTTATAGGTACTTTGTTATTAACTAAACATCACATAATAGGTTTCTTGTCATATAAAGAGTTTAAGAAGGTGGATGGCGTAGGGTTTGTTTTTATATACTTGTTTAAATACTTAAGAGAATGCTGTAAGAATAAAACTTCCTTTTAAGTATTAATACATATAAATGAAATTGAAATATCTATTGAATTTCATTTATATACAATAATAGGATTATATATAAATAATCAGAAAGAACATACTAGTTATTATTTTATTGTTTTTAGAAATTTATCTCTACTTGTCCCTTCTAATCTCCGAAATTGGTAAACTCATTTTAACGCTACTTTCACTGGCCTATTGTTATAGTTATAAAGAATAACCTAGGATATTGTGTATCGCTTCGTTTTCGTGGATTATTTGATCACGGATATATAAAACATCTTTTTCAGAGATTGCAATTGATAGTAGCTATGATCTAAGCATATGGACCTAAATACGAAATACATTGCAATATGATTGATTTGACAAAATTAAATAAAAGTGACAATCTCTATCTATTCAAAACTAGTGGAAGGTAATGAATAATGAGTAATTTCACAAAAGATTTATTTGAAACGTAAGCAAAGCGTGGCAATATTTCAAATTGAATGCAATTATCTCGGTCAGATTCATATCTAGGAAATAAATTCAATCGTGCAAGACTGTTTTAGGCATCGACACCTAGACTAACGAGACGTGACAGCTATCCATTATTCATATTTCGTGAATAAATCAAAACCGTTACAATTTACTGTATAAATTGATCTCGTTATAGAAGGTGAATTTTTACCTACACAAAATCGCAAATCTGGGGAATTTATTTCAAGGATGGCGATAACAGAGAAACGGATACCACAGGCAATACATTATTTAGCATGAACTTTAATTTACAATTTAATTAACATCAAATATCATCCACTATAAGCTATAAAAATATATTTGAACTTGAGTGAATAAAAAAAAAAGTTATTTCTTAACCATTGAAACTTAAAACATGATATATAGGAAGAGAGCAAACTAGCAGTAGGAAATTAACAGTATCGTGTTGAAAGTGAAATGTTTATGCAAATTAATTGAAGCTAGGACGAAAATGATAAATTTCATGCAATTTTTTTCAACTACGTGATAATATTACCTTCGATTCTAAGTCGTTGGTCGCAAAATCCCTAATATAGAATTATACCTATGCTTGTTTCTATAATGTCGATAGCGATAGTATTTAGCGGCGACCCATGTGATATTACCTGTCCATCTATATACTGCGAATTCAGACCAGCTTTCCAAAAAAAAAAAATAATGCGTTGTACATTACTCAGTGAGCTTAAAAATATGAAGCATTATTCGGTCTCAAAGATACGAATCTCTTTGAAAATGTGTCTGCCTACAATTTTATGGGCAATAAAAAATATCCTGGCACAATTATCGCAATAAACCAAGAGCCGGCCAACAAAATATCGCACGTTTTAGTATTTGATATGTTATCTTTCTTTTTTTTTATTGTGTACAAGTTAACACTGTGATAGTGTCTAATGGTAAAGCTCAAATCAGTTAACTAGTAGTCAAAGACAGTTATTTCAATTCGAAAATTAATTTTCCAATCCTTAACTAGGGCATTTTACATTATTTTTTACAAATAATTAAAATAAGGAAGAAAGTCCTTAGTTTTAAACTTTATGATTGTAACTGAATTTCGTCACCCATAAATATTTGTACAATCTATGGAACAGCCTACCCATTACCAATGTTAACTATTTCTTAGGTATTATATTAGCTTACACGCTCAATGAAGATGAGCGATAAGTATGTTACCATGAGAACTTCGACAATCTAAGATATTATAGCTATGATAATTGATGACCTTGCTGGTGTAATGGTACGAGTACTCGCTTAACTAGGGTCAGTCCCCAGTCAGTCAATGAGAGTAAATTTAGGAAATTGTATATTCTAATATATCTAGGTCTGCTCTAATAAGATAAGGTCGTTGATAGTTACCACCTAGTCAACAACAACATGCTGCCGACCGTATAATTTAAATTCCCGTAAGATGCTTAGTAGAAACTAGTAAGAGGCATTACCGCTTAAAAGCGCTACCACCTAATACTGTATTATCACTTAATATCAGGTGAGATCATAGCGCATTAAACCTGTTAGGATTAAAGTTACGATCATTTATTAAACAAATGTATGTTTTCAATATTATATCATATTGTAGTCTCTCAGACTTGAGGCAATCTTGTAACAGAAGTGAATCAAGTCACGTAAAACGCAGCTCAATTAGAGGGTCGTATCTGTAACGCGAGATCCGCGCCCATAACGAAGAACAACTTATCTAAAATTTCTAATCTAGTGACTCATTTAGATGCGTTTGCAAATTTCTGCTGGACATAGAAAAAAGTGGCGCAATTTGAATGACCATTTATGTTTTAATTACTTCAGAAGTACATTCGTGAGACTCAACCGTCTCTTGGGAACCCAATGGTATAGTTTCAGTTTGATGAATATATGAATTAACTATTAAACAATTTACTTTATGAATGAATACTTTAACTTTTTTAATTTTTTGCCAAATCAAATCAAATTAATTAATAAATATTTGAGGAAACTCTACTCACAAAGTATCAATTAAAAAGACTACAAAAATGTATTTGAACTTAAGTATATAATATAAAAGTAGAAATAATTACAAGATTAGATACAGCCATCTGAAATTTCGCGAACTTTATAATATCTTTATAATATTCAAGACGATTAAATAAAGTTAAACCTACTTAAGTAAACGATCTGTTTTCTAAATGTAATAGGATAACATATTGTATCTTCCATAAACGCACACGGTGGGCGTTAATGTCGCAGTAGCGATTACTATCTTAATAGGTACAATTTTATAAAATTACGCCTAATTTGTCAAAATCAAGTTAATTATGAGATCATTTAGTTTATTTATAACATACAACATAAGTATACTTTTGATTTAAACGAACTTTAAAGGCGTCAAAGTAGATGTTATGGGCATTCACACGTAATATATCAACCAACAATAATTTTTATATAAAGTACCTGCTTTAGTATAAAATATATATTTACTGTAACTAAGCAATTCAATAGCTGGTATTTCATAATGTTTTCATTTTAAGAAAGTTACAAATATTTTCTTCAATGCGTACTCGTAATAAAATTATCATTATTAATATAAATGACTACTTTATTAAAAATTTCAAAATAATGCAATAGCCAGTTGCTCACGCTTCTCATAAAATAAATAATATTCCTATATTAATTATCTTTTGATGTTAATGGTTATTACCGGGAATGTAATTTTAGAAGGCAAATCCTAAAGAAATTTAAGGTAAGACGAAGATATGCAAATCCTAAAGAAATTTAATATAAGGCGAAAATTCAAACAAGGTTTTGGCAACAGGTAATATGCAATCAAAAATATTATTATAATCCCAAATAACGTGACAGATCATAATTTTGCTCAAAAGGCGCACCGACCACATTCAGACACGGCGAAACTGTAGCACAATCACATAATTTACGCTTTTGTATGAGTTTAATTGAGTAAGAAATGAGTCGAGGCCGATCTCAGCGGGGAAACAACGAAATTTATCCAAAAATAATCCGAGAAGCACTCCCATTATTTACGTCAAAGTCGCAACAGGACGCAAGAGTGCATCTGCAATATTAAGCGTGAGATACAGCTTTTGTACTGACCCAAATTTCGAGTTTCCCTTCAATGCTCTTTATGATGACTTTTCGAGAAATATAGTTTTTAATTCCGAGCAAAGATGGTCTCGATTGGCCGAAGCAGCAAGCAACTCTTTAACTGTAAAGCTTATAAATTACTATTTTTTATGCGAAACCGACGGAAGTCTGTCGATATTTTACACTAAATTAATGCAGTCGAGTTCATGAAATCGGTGCCGTAATTTTTTGCTAAAATCGAATGCCCTTCTTTAATTTTCCATTATTAATATTGCAATTCTCTCTTGTTACAGTCATTCTTCGGACGGACGTACAATAACCTGTCCTCGATTTCTGAATGCAAGAACAATGGTGAATGTGTCATCAATAAGAAAAACAGGACTGCTTGCAAGGCATGCAGGCTACGGAAATGTTTGCTAGTCGGCATGTCCAAATCGGGCTCACGGTACGGGAGAAGATCGAACTGGTTTAAAATACATTGCCTTTTACAAGAGCAGCAGCAACAACATATGCATCAATTACAAACAAGTAAATCACCGCCCACGTTCAACACTTCAATCAATTCTTCTTTTTTACCAACGAACTTATTACCAGCAGCGGCACTAGCGGAATACTACAAAAGTTCTGAAAAAAATGTTTTCACTGAAGAAGTGACTCGACAAAGTGTTTCACCGTCAGATTCAGGCGCATCATCTGCTGATCCAGAAGATGATAATAGCTCAAGAAGTACAAGTGGCTTGAGTATTTTTAGACCTGCTTCATCGCCAAGTAGTGAAAAGGATGTTCGATTGCATGCAATTAGAAATCAGAACAAGGATTTGAAAAGAAGAAAACCTTCAACTCTGCCATCTTCTCCATTTGGTCCCATACATGCTTCACCTAGTTATTCTCCAAGAAGTGGTCCATTTATGCCAACACCTATTCAAAACCTTAGACCAATACCTTCAGGAATTACTTGGCAAAATCGAAATGGAGGAGATTTACTGCTACACTCCCCAGCTGTAGCTGGAATAGCAGTAGAGCAGGATCAACCTATAGATTTATCTATAAAATCAGCAGTTCTTTTTAGGAGTCCAAAAAATGAAGAAGTCAGCGATTCAGAACCAGAATTGAGTATCGATTTAAATGATGACAATAGCAAAGACATGATGAAAAATCCGCTTGACTTAAGCCTTGTTACTAAACGCGTGGAAGAAGTTCCAATGACTGGGTAATTTAAACTTTGTATAAAAAAATAGTATTACGATGTTCGTGATTCCTCACAGCCATGTATCACATGTTGTTATTTATATGTAAATACGTATTATGGTCTTAATTCCTAGTTAGTTAAAATTTTCAATTAATTTCTATTATAAAAATACTCTGCCATACAGTATTTAAGTAGTCTGTGCATTCCTTCTTTTTAGATTACCTGATCTTGCTACCATATATATCTAGGTTGTTTTATTTTTTATTAATAAGTAGTAAATAATTATTTTGAAAGTAGTGGCGAGTGATAAAATTTGTGTGTCATATTAAAAACAGTGAGGTTTGATATCTTTTACGAGGTTCTCTTTTAACATTTTTTATGATGTTTACATGATTTATTAATCACGTAAACATCACGTGAAATATGGAAAAATTTAAAATATTTTATTATTTCACAAATGTTGATAAAATATTTTCAATTTTGTATTCGTAAATTAATTAAGTCGATATCGGCCCACACTTTTTTTATGTAAATATCAAATTGTGCCAGTTGTAAAACTATGCCAGTTTTTAATGTATTACCATTTTAGTTTAATTTAGTGGGATAATGGCCAGTTGACTATGAAGCTCAAAATTAAAATGTACAAATAAATTTTAGAAACATTGTATATTAGGTGATTTCTGAACAAAAATATCTAAGTATTTATTTTAGTTATTAGGCCAGTTAATTGAGTCATTTACTTAAGGACTTTTTAGATTAATTTGAACTGTATTCATTTGATTATTATATGAAATAATTCCCTGTTTGCTTTGTGTTAAGTATTTCGTTGATTGTTTATTTGTTGGATATTTTATACTTTTATACATTCCACTGATGATGCTCAAACAAATGTAAATATTCTTGGATATATCTTTACTTTCCAACATTCCCAGTAATTTTACTAACAATTATATTTTAAAAAAAATTATATCAAAATATATCCTTTTTTTGGTATTTTTTTTAAAACAATGAGAGTTGGAAAGATTTCTAGTGATTCTATAATATTCTGCTTATAATCACTGTAAAAATAACTAATAAACGAAGGATTTAATCGAACTATACGTAAAATCTCTCCTTTTTAACTTAAAATTCTGTCGTTAATGTTTTTTTTTTTGTAAAATTTCCAGTTGTTTCGTTATATGTTATTTCCAATTAATTAATTCCTTTGATGTTATGTTAGCTTAATAAATATTGTAAATGAAATCCAGTATCAATCTCGTGTCCATAATTAAATAGATCATATGACTCAAATGTAGTTGTAATATTATTACGAATTCCTATTAACTCTGAAAATACGTAAGTTATGAAATCTAGTTATTTGTTATCAGTGTGATACAATATTTTTATCATTGTGTTTAAATATTATATTTTTTTACGTTTATAAAATCTTAATATATTTTGTGACAAAAATAAAATGTGAGTGCATTGAGATTAATCATTTTATTTCTTTATGGTCCTTTAATATCTTAAAGTAAGGTAGCAGTTTTATAATACATACTTTCTATATCTTTAGGTGTTTTAGAAATACTGTCTTGTTAAAAAAAAGCACATATTAACAGTGATATTTATCGCAATTATTTCTGTAAATTTATGAGTTGGCACGCATTATATACAATAAAAAATAAACCCCTTAAAACTCCATAAATTTAATAATATATTTTGTTTTAGTTCTATATATACCGTTCATTTATTTATGAAGTAATATTACGAATTTTACGTATTTCTCTTCGTAACAATCCTGGGTTTAATAACTTTAGACAGTAATTTATTTATCAATCAAAATTAAACATAATCGAAACAGATTAGTAAATAAAATATGGACACATAATCTTTTCTTTCTTCTTTAATATCAAGATGATAAAATTACCAATTAAGTAGGAAAAGCAGATTAGTATATAAAATGCATAAGACAAGGCAAGTTACCGCCTATTAACGCCTCACTGCTACAGGCCTTTTCACTCATAGGAAAGAAGATTGTTAGAGCATAGACCCACCAAGCTACACCAACACGGGTTACCAGGCTACACGTATGCCAAATTTGCTCCCGGAATATGCAGGTTTCTAACAGGAAAAAGCTCATTGAACAAATTTAAATTAGAATTAAGCATAGATATTTAAATGTTTTACATTGGGAACTTAGTAGTGTTTCCTCGGGATAATCTATGTCACCTCACCAGATATCAATAGAGGTTTTCACAGCTGATATACAACGTCCAGTCATTGGAGAGGAACAGAAAGAAGAAGAAGTACAGGTTTCGAAGTTTTGACTCTTAAGAAGAATCCATGCATCCATGAAGTCTGTCCATTGGGCCGTCGTAGCTTCTTAAAAATATTGAAGAAAAAATGAATGTTCATAATAAGTATATCACCTGCAGCATCCCTAACTGGTTTATCACTTTGAAGAATAGAGAAATAGATCAAAAAATAACGTGTACTAACCAAAAGGATGATATTCACAGACCAACCGATACAACTGCATATTCATATGACTACTAAGTTAACCATTTCTCGAGACATCATTTCCATTACTGGTATAATACATTTGAATACGTATTACACGTTAATATGTACTGTATGTAAAAGTGCTGAAGGTTTCATTTAGCTTACTTGATATGCTTAAAGTGGGGGTAGGTAAACATTTTTAAATTATTCGGTGTAGCTACTGTAAACTACTGTCACGGTCTCGAAGTACTAAACCAAATATAACAGATCAATGAATTATGTATCGAAACAGTAGGTAGGTGTTTGTTTGTTTTCACATGTACAGGATTCCTCACAGTAGTTTTTGTTATCGAATAAATTAACGTATCCATACAAAATGACAAGTTATGGAACTCTAGACAAGATGCCAGTAGTTCTATATATTTATAATATACATAGTGAGCTTGTCAATCTATCAAACATCTTAAAATTGCTTTAGGGGCCGCTTTACTACGTAAGCACTATGGGGGGGGAGGGGCTTTGTGTTGCTTATTTTGGAGGACATGGGGGAGGGGTGGTAGGCGAGTCTAGATGATGATTACGTCATCGGTAGTTATTTAACTTTTTTCCAAAAAAATAAAATAAGTTTGTTATGTTCCTAAGATTACAATATTTTTGTCCCTTTCTCCATGTTGAATACTGTCTCAGTAAAATGTATTCTCTATCCTGAACCTTTTTTCTTATTTTTAAAATTTTATATATATGTCGGAGAATAAGAGAGAAGCATAATACATGGGCATAGGGTTCTCCGCCGACATCATCGTTAGTGACATCCATAATTCAATTACCATACTGTGGGCTTTGGTGGGTAATATTGATGCAATCAAACACTTTATTAATTACCTCAGATTATAATGTTCAATCACTTAATCTTTCCGATATCAATTTACATACACTCATTAATAATAATAGCTAGAAACGCGACAGTTTCAATAGTCGACCTCTCTGGCGGACCGTCACTCGAGAACTAGCGACTCCTCCGCCGGCTCACGACACATGACTTTGTCCCACGCCGATAGATAGATGGCGTTCCACAGACAACTGCACTCCGACATATATAATATAAAAAATAATAATACGCTTATGTAAGCATGGGGGAAAGGGGTACTGGCTTAGCTTACTTTTGCTGACAAGGGTGATGTGAGGATAATTAATTGTAATTAATTTGTTTACGTAATATTTGCACGGCCCCTTATGAAGAGAAAATTACTTTAGAATCTCAATATTTGATCAGTATGAACAAGATTGAGTTAAAAGTTTTGGCTTAGAAAGCGAAAGTGGGATAAACAATCAATGTGTCAATGTTATATTTTACAAAATCTTAATTAGTTATATTGTAATAATGAAAGCGGATAACATTGCGGGGAAGATTAAGCTATATATATTATCCATGGGTTATTTAGAATTTGTTGTATACGAGCAATTACAGACAGGTTAAAAATTCAAGCGACGACTTAATTAAAACCCTTCACGATCAGAGATGCCGACAATACAAACTGCTCTCATTTGTTAACATAACTGTACGTCCTAATAAGGCAGCAATAAAGCCTTAACAGATTTAATTGATAATAACACCGGGTTCTTTAACCGACACCTCAATCACTATGCATAAGCATATCAAAAACGGCTTTAATTCAAACTCTGTAAGACATCATAAATTAAGAGAGTTTTTGGCAAAATAGTCTCAGAGTAAGTATACATATTCTCTTCCAAGCAAATTCATAGAGAGATATTCTAGGGTACTAGGGTACTAGCTATATGCATACACAAATGCACTCTCTATTTTCTCCATCTTGTGGTTCCATGGGATGAGAAATCCTCGATCAGAGAGAGATCTTTTTCAGAACCAATACCTTAAAGTTCTCTTTAAAGAGGTACGGCAGTAAAGCCCACTTAACAGTTTCTGCGAAATACTGAGAATTTTTGAAGTGAAACTTCTTTAGGCAGACGAGGGTAAAATTTTTACGGATTAAACGCGTGATTAGCGTCACGAAGATGTGCAGCATTTTTTATGCTAATTCGTTTGAAGGTTAGGTAGTTTTCATATTAACAAATAACATTTTAGCATTTTAATTTGCCACTCGTCATTTAATAATTTAATACACTATTTTTCTCAAAATATAAATTTAAAATATATCATAAATTCTCTTATCTCAATTTTAAATTCAAAACCAAAATTGAATTAATAATTTCTTTAATGAATCCAATGAAATATTTGTATTAATTTTCGACACTTTAATTATTTTAATGACAATTAAATTCCTAACATATCTTCCTTTGCCTTCCCTCTAAGTCTCGAAATTCTTACGTTTTAAATTTCTATAAATATTAGCCAATGACGTTTCACTTCTGACACTCACTTTTATTTTTTTAACATGAAACCCAATATCAATTTTGATTTAGACCTGATAAGCTGAACAAAGGACTAATGTGACAATCTCAGAGTAAGTATTATGTTAGCAGTAGCTTATTAATGTCCGTATATACTGCAGTTTAGTGGGTTAGACATAAGCCAGACAAATTCATTCTGCGGGTCTCCTCCCCATATTTAGTATTCGAATCCGTAATTATTAAGGAAAATCCTATTAGCAATTAGCCTATGGTGGGATGTTTTAGCTTCTACTATAATAAATTTTAAAGTATGTATTTATATATTATATAATATTTTGAGGATTCGTATTATGGAAAGTAAGTTAAGGTTGGGTTCATGACCTTTAGTTTGCTACTACTTGAAGGTTGCTATGTTCTTTTTTTACATAGCTGACAAGTAACTTTATTTTTTGAATATATATGTAGTTGTATGTTTGCTTATATATAGTGGGTACCATCTGCTCTTGTTACCCAGTAGAAATCGCTAGTAATGTATCGCTAGTTGCAAATATGTTGGTCTAAATTTCTTCTTTATGCGGTACTTGTTTCATGTTTGTAGAATAGAAAAAAATGTATATCAATATCTTTAGGAATCTATGAAATTAATAAATATTAAGGTGTGCTCTTGGTTTACAAATTTTGTCACTCAATTCATGCGAAGTCATGCCGCTGGCCAAAGTAACAAATCATCATTTTTTCGGAATGGCCGGCGGTCAGTCATTCCCCGATATAGCCGGCCGTTGCGGGCGAAAAGAAATGTTGCTCGTTAGTGCGTATAATGGGAGCTTTGCATTATTGAGAGGTGAACAATCACATAGAAAAGTGCTTTCTACCATTCGTCGTGCAGCCTAATTCACTTCTTTCTCGTAGATCCCAAATCCGGTCAAGGATTTTTGGATATTATATTGTTTCAATATTTATATCAAACTATCTTTAGATTTTGTTCAGACTTAACTATGGAAATTAAATTCGTATGGCTATAATTAAAAGAAAAAGTGCTTATTAACATCACCCACGTTATTTTTCAGGTTACATTAGAATAGTTTTTTAAGCTATTTTTTCGCGCTCGAAAACGCCAACGCAACAAAAAGAAAAACCTAATGAGCCTTAGAAATCATAATTTTCTAAGGATGGCACAGGTAAGCTTTTACTAGTGAAAAAGGCCTCATTTTCTCGGTCGTATCCTTCATGCTTGAAGGTCATATCCGTACTTTGATGTCTGCGTCATGTTCTTCACCAATGCCTTCCAATCTGTACGGTTCATGGCTTTCCTTATGAAGACAACAAATATGAGACCGGTAATTTCTTTACTAGGTTGGACCAGCGGTTAGGGGATCGGTCGCGTGGTCTGTTATCTTCCACCTTGCCAGTAACTTCAACTTGTCTAAGTTGTTGGTCTAGGGTCGGGCAATGTGACCAAAGTAGCTGAAAATTGTTTGGAAATAGTCAAATGTCGAAAAAGGTCTCGTCGTCGTCGTCGTCGTCGCTTCAACCGATGGACGTCCACTGCTGGACATAGGTCTCACGTAATGATGTCCACAAGGCCCGATCTTGCGCCTTGAAAAATTAAAAAGGTCTAATCTAGCCTTAATAATTGTTATTTTTACGTAAATTATTTATATGCAGCGCGCATTCTGGCAATTGCTGACGATTATTCCAAACGTTATATGATTACATTAAAACGGTTAAAATTGCGGAATTCCAAAAGCACTAATAAGGTTTCATTAATTTTGTGATGTTCCACGCAACTTTCTTCATTTTTTCTTACATAAGATCTTCTTCTGATTATAACAAATACAATAAAACAAGAATTAGCAAAATTGATTCGGCCGTTCCCGCGTGAGACCCTGATCAAGGGAAACAGGGTTCATTTATATACGCGTAACTTGAGTTATAAATACCAATGAGAGCTCAAAAAGTTCTGGCCCGATTTTAATGAATCCTGATTTATTAGATTCGTCTCTGACAAGAATAGCAAATAACTATGTGGACAAAACAAATGAGATCAACTGGTAATTCGACAGGGTCAGATCAATCGTTATATGTGTATGATAGCAACGAAGACTCGCTCAAACTGACTGAAAATACAGCATATAATTCTTTTGCGCAACAGACCCTCATTAAAAATAAATAACCAACCTCGAATTCCCACAACATCAAGAACTACACGGGTAACAGCAACGTACTGGAGCTCAATTTCCTTGCTCGAAGGCACGATTTTACTGGTAGGAAATGAACTAGCCACGGTCTACCATTGCTTACCACCACGTAAGATTACAGTAAAGTGCTAACCTCTCAGCCATAAAAAGAAAGAAAACCTCAGCAGAAGTGTATCTAGTCCTATTAGTGAAGTTACGTCTAAAAGCTGAATAAGGGATTAAAAACAAGGAACTTAGCACATGATTATGGTTTTTGCTTTCTAGATGCAGATCCATTTAAGGGTCTTTTAAATTATGCCCTGCTGCGCTTCATGTAATTAACACAGTACATTTTCCCTTTTATTTCTTATTATCAAACGAATAGTGAAAAGGAAATGGAAGTAATTATTTTTCAAACACATAATATTATACATATTTGTTATTAACAACTTCACGTAAATACGTTGTCTTTTGAATCACACATAAAGGGATACTTTTACTAACTTTTCCGTTTGTTACACCCATTCATAGGCATACTTTATGTAATTATGATGAAGAAAAACAGAATAACGAAACCTGCCTTTTTCTAAAGCAATTGTGAGGTATGTGTAGCTTATCAACCCGCATTGGAGCAGCATGGCGAACTTAAGCTCTAAATTTACTTTCTTATATAAAAAAGGATCCTGTGCCCAGTAGTGGGATCTTATTTATTTATTCGTAGTTTAGAGACTTATGTTATGTAAAGTAGTAACGGACAAAAGGCAATCGTATCGATTTAAATCTACTTCGTCCTGACAATCTAAAAAATAAGGAGACTTATTTGACGAAATGGTAGATGGTGAGAAAAATAAATACACTATATCAATTCATATATGACAATATAATAAATATACATACAAATACGTCACATCGTCTTTAAATGAGATTATTATAATTATTTAAGAGACTGTAACTTACTTTTCTTATCTAACCCCTCTCCAGTCCTATTATATGTATCGTACTATGAGAGTGAAGGAGAATAGACAAGATGGACATACTTTCTCCAATGTAAATGGCTAGTGTCTGAATCTGATGATGATGAGGCTAATGAGGTTGGCCAACGTGACCGAAATTCGGTTATGATTGTTACTTACTTACTTTGAATTTTCAATGAGTTTTGTACACGATGTTACCGCCAAAGAGTCTTGAGTCAGATTTTAACGAGGAAATATATCGGCCTAATTGAGATTACACCTCGTACAGTCTCCCAAAAAATCACGTAGTTACGACCGTACATGGTCCTGATTTATTAAGTCGTCTGCCACATAGACGTGTCCGAAGTGGAGCGGATGCCAGTGATTTTTGTTCTTAAAGTATTTGTTAATGAAGTAATCAGGCAGTCAATAAGCATTTCACATTATAGTGCAGTCAGATTCTCAATTTTTATATAAAAAAATTAACTTTTCTCAACTCGAAATCGACTATGCTGTTGCTGTTGATTCATAATAAACCCAGAAATAGGCCAAAACTAAGTTTATTTTACATGTAAGTGCCGTTCGCAAATGTAAATTGATTCAAATTCAAAGTATATTTTTTAAATTTAATTTTTATAAATAAACCAAAGATTTCGAACTATAAAATTTGTTATTTTGTCCATTTCCTAGTTATATTGGCAAATAAGACATCAACTTAGGCGGTGTTTTTCGATGAACTTGTTGTAAAATATATACGAAGATAGTTCGCTCGTATTAAATTTTAGGGCGCGCCGGCTGAGAAGTTAACAAAATATAATATATGTCGGAGAATAGGAGACAGAACGGAGAAGCATAAAGCACAGGGGCGCAGGGTTCTCCACCGACATCGTAATTAATGAGATCCATTGTTTAATTTCTTATTCTGTGGGCGTTCGTGGGTAATGTTGGTTCAATCAAACACTTTATTAATTAACTCGGATTATAATGTTCAATCACTTAACGGTCCCGATATCAATTTACACAAACTCATTAACACTAATAGCTAGGGACGCGACAGTTTTAATAGTCGACCACTCCAGCCGATCGCCACTCGAGAACTGCTGAGAGACGGGCCGGACTGCCACTTATTGACACTGCCCCCACGCCGATACACAGATGGCGCCAGCGTTCCACAGACTATTACACACGGACTAGCGATCCACAGACTCTTGCACTCCGACATATATATTAAATATATGGTAATAGAGTCGTGACATTCCAATGGATTTTAGTGAGGCCTGTGCCTATCAGTAGACCATTCTAGATAAGTATGTTTGGTGACTTGAATCTTCATGCTAAAGCAGGTTTTGGTAAAAGAGAGTGAGTCTATGATAAATTAATATAATGAGACCGGTATCCTCACTATTCAGTCAGCATTCATTTACTCAAAAAGAATTCTGATTGTCATATAATACAAAGCGAAAAGAAAACCTACAATCAAACTTCTTAAGATAAGCTAAGACCAGCAAATCCTTTAATAGCAACGGGATCTACTTTTATAATAAAATCCCAACCACAATAACGGGACTGCCAGATACAAAATTTAGCAATATAATTAAAAAAGTCCTAATTCACAAGGCCTATTATAGTAAAGATGGTGGCATATTATATTTTTAACATTTTAATGATAATAGTAATGTATTTTGGTTTGTATAGATGTAGTTTATGATAACAATTTTGTAATAAATTTAATTTCATAACTAATGCTTTGCAGTTTAAATTGAAAAAGAAAATAAACAAATGCTGGTCTACTTGTCTTGTTGAACGGAAAGAAAGAAATTGAATGTGACAGACATGGATTGTTGTAAATATATTAAAAAAAAAACAGTTACAGCTATTCTATTGTAGGTTACATATCGATAGATATAAATATGTTAAGTCATAGGTTATCTTTACTCCGCGTCTATCCATAATTATTATTTATAATGTATACTTTTTGTACAGCATTGTAATAGCCATTAATAAACACCAACGGACATTATACCTGTGATTGTCCCCATTTAATTGTGTCCAAAATAATTATATACACTTACAAAAACTTACACCAGCAATAAAATACGTGAAACATTGCTTCTGAAGACCCAATATGACACGTCTTTAACATAATGTTATGTGAATCGATCGGCTTAAATTAAAAAAAGAAAATCGGCTATTTGCGTAAGTAGATGCATACTAAATGGTTCCGTAGTTTGTTGTGTATATTTAAGAAACATTAAAAATCAAATTATGATCTCGGTGGCTCGGTGATGAAGATTCTTATTAATGTTGCGTATACATCGATCAGACTAATTTTGATATGACTTTTCCTCGTTAGACGATTTTTTTATTAAGTAGCTCGAATATGTCAGGTGTTACTTTAATATATGATCTGGCTGGAAGGACCAAAATATTGCGTATACGACAATCAGAATAATCTTAGATTTGGGTTGTCGCTTTTTTGGAAGAAGTAATTGATATTAACGATTTTAATTTTAATTAATTGGCATTATGTTTAATATCGTATTAGCCTCACTGGCCCAATGGTGCGAGTACTCGATTCAATAGCAAAAGTTTTGGATTCAAATGGAAACTGCATTTTCAAATTTATCTGAATCTGTTCTTGGTGGGAGGCTTCGGTCGAAGCTAATTATCAGCCTACCAACAACGATGTACCGGCAAGCAAAAAGAAAAACGCAATAAGTAAATTACCTCTTTTCTGATTATCGCGTTTTAATCGCGGACTGCGTAATCACTTACCATATAGTGCGATTACAGTTAAACAATTCTATCTCTATTGTTCACTATATAAATAAGAATTTTAGTCTGCCAAAAAAACATCCTCGAAGCATTGTGCAAGTAAGCGTAAGTATGAGCATCATTTTTTTATTATTTTAATGAAAATATTTCTTTATATTTCAAACTGATTAATTACAAGCCGATAAATTGTTTCTTTTATTATTCAGTTTGTAACTCTAAAGTTGAAATCGGTCAAGTACGAATTCAAGTTGAAATCTTTATTTTATACGTAATAAGACACTTTTGAAATAATTGTAATATTTGTTTGATTGGTGTATTCATCTTCGAATGAATATTTTGACCTCACGGTTAAGTGTGTCGTAGATTGATGACAAAATCCGGCTTTATGCAAAGAGTGCAGTTATTTCGTAATGCTGTTAAATCACCGCTGGTTATAATATTATAACATATCGACGTGATTCTCCTGTGAATTCTTCAAATATAATTATTATTGTATATATTATTTATTTATTAATATAGAACAGAAGAAATGTAACTTCCACTGCTGTCATGTGGTCTTAATCACACAGAGATTTTTGAAATTACAAATAGATTTACGCTTGACTGTGTTCTCGTCGGATTGGAAGTGATGATAGAGTCTAAGATTGTAGAACACTAATCTAGAAATAAACTGTAATCAAAGTTTGTGTGGGATAAAACTAAGAGAGAATTTGTTTTATTGTTGACTAGCAATGCCCCGCAGTTTCATTCGCGTAGAAGCGCAGTCTACTAAGTCGTACTATAGATTTATTTCTGTTAACATAAGTCATGTTTCACATAGTTTTTAATTACTTCATTTCAGATTTTTATATACACACTTACATTCATAATCTAATCAATATACTATAATTTTGAAGAGAGTTTTATGTAATACTTTATTATCTCAGAACTTCCCTATACACAACATTTGGCACTCTGGAGTTCGACTCGGGATACATTATCTTATTTAGATTGAGATTTTAAAATTCGTTATATCTTTTGAATGGAGTGTCCGATTTTAATAATTTAAAAAGCATTTTACAGATATTGAAACAGTTTTTAATATTATATTATTTAATACGATAAGGACTAATACAAAGGTATGAATAATATGGTTTGATTATCGTTGGTACTTTTATGAACTTTTAAAATGAAAACAAGTAGTTATAGTGGTATACAGTAGTTGGACAAATGCTATCACGGAATTTTTTAAATATATTACTTAATACTTTCTATAATATATTAGAACATTTTTTTGTTCTGTCAGCACACGCGATGACAAATTTTTCGTGACTTACTTTTTCACACCTTGGTTTAAAATAATGCATTTTCCTTAGGGATCCCTAGGTTTTTGGAAAAAGTAATAAAACCTATGAAACTCAGTTAAAACAGCTTTGTCATGGTGAAATATTTTTGAAATCGGTCCAGTAGTTTTTGTGTGAAAACGTTATAAACATACTTACAAAAACAGAAAACTTTTCTTTTTTTTATTTATTTATCTTTAAAATAATAGTTTAGACAGATACACTGACTGTTATCTCACTCTATAGTAAGTGATGATACAATCTAAGGTACACTAACCTAGTAAGAGGTAATTTATCTTTTATGCTTTCTACATATTCGTCATCGTCGCTTCAACCGATGGACGTCCACTGCTGGACATAGCTCTCACGTAATGACCTCCACAAGGCCCGATCTTGCGCCGCCTGGCTCCAGCGGCTACCGGCGACCCTCTTTATACCATCGGTCCACCTTGAGGGGGGCCTGCCTACACTGCGCCGTCCGGTGCGGGGTCGCCACTCCAGCACCTTCGGGCCCCAACGTCCATCGGTCCTTCGGACTATGTGGACCGCCCAATGCCACTTTAGGTTCGGTGACTTTGGTTCTACTACGGATCTCTTCATTTCTGATTCGATCGCGTAAAGAAACTCCGAGCATAGCCCTCTCCATCGCACGCTGAGTGACTCTGAGGCCCATGGTCAGCGACCACGTCTCAGAACCGTAGGTCATCACTGGCAACACGCACTGTTCGAAGACTTTGGTCTTCAGGCA